>JAJOZX010004475.1:122500-389619 GCA_023014485.1 Bathynomus jamesi
TAGCTTTACTTGTCTCTATTCCGTAGTTACTATTTTACTATTTCTCTCCTGTACGTTTTTCTAAATTTTAAATCTTTACAACAATGTTTAATGGAATATAAATCCATACCTCGTATATGAAATTTGAGTATACTCTGTGTGTGTGTGTGTGTGTGTGTGTGTGTGTATTATGCAGCTGTAGCTGTAGCTAAGGGTTATGTTCGCCCTTATTTGGTGCTATTTCTTGTATCACTTTCCTCTCACACGCAAAATAGCTTCTACTTTGTTGTAGGAAATGTTTTTTTGGGTTTAATTTAGGTTAAGTTAGCTTAACCTAACCTAAAATAAAACAAAAAAATTAGGTGTGCAAAGTCCCGAGGTAGTATGAAGTAGTAGTAGTGGTAATTTGATTTAGTTTTTTTAAAATCCTAACGCGAGTGAAATTTAAAAAAATAATCGTTGTATACGATAAAAGAGCGCATTCTCTAAACTTTTTAATGGAACCCCTCCCTACCTTAATGCAAGCGTAAGTGATTAAAAAATTTGTAAAAACAAAAGATGGAACATGTAGGAGCTAATGTAACTTCAACGACCACCAACGAAAATGTAGGAGGAATTTTCCCTCTTAAACAAATATATATATATATATATATATATGTATATATATATATATATATATATATATATATATATATATAAATTATTTCACGAAATTAACACGTGAAAAATATTTATGATGAATAAAACCATGAAGGAAAGGAAACACAGAGTGCTGCTCAAGCGCTTTCGTCTAATGACATCCTCAGGAACACTGAAGTAAATAAAGAGTTCAAGACTATATATAGGTTACACAAAAAAAAAAATATATATATATATATATATATATATATATTATATATATATATATAATATATATAATTATATATATAATTTATATATAATATATATAGTAAATATAGAAATAAAAATTGTGGGAGGAGCATACAAATTTGTAAGGAAAACTACCAATTTTAGCACTTTGCCCGAATTCAACACGGGATCAAATGGATTGTTTACAACCAATTTTATAGATAATGCCTGAATGATATATAGGTAAAAAAAAAAAAAGGAAAAAATAAAAATAAAATGAAAAGTAAAAATTGTAAGAGGAGCATACAAATTTATAAGTGAAAATTACCAAAGGTTTAGCACTCTGCACTTCTTGTCTAAATCTGTTCTGAACGAATTCAAAACAATGGGATCGAGTTGAAAAAGACCTTTGCTCATGTTAAAGTTATTTGTAAGTTGAATAATAGCAGACTCAAGAATATTTCTATTAACAATGTTGCTAGAGTGAAACAAAACTGAAGCATTATTCCAATCAATACAATGGGATAACTCTGACAAATGGACGAAAAGGGCACTGGACGACTGTCCCTTTCTAACGGAATATTGATGCTGTTTTACACGCGTGTGCAAATCCTTTCCCGTCTGACCAATGTAAAAGGAATCACATTGTTTACAACCAATTTTATAGATAATGCCTGAATTATTGGTAGGACTATTTTACTATGATATTTTTCACAATATTGTTATATGAAAATAATACATTAATATCCAAAAGTTTAAGTACATTAGCAATGCCTAAAAAGCCCGGGAAAAATGGAAGTACTAAAATATTCTTTGACAAAGTGCGAGTGTTATTATGCACGCGATAGAAGGTTTGTTTTGCCTTGTTGAGACAAGATTCCATAAACACAGATGGATAACACAGATCACTTCCAATACCGTTGATTTTTTCCAATTCGGCATCGATGTATTCCGGACTGGCGATCCTAAGAGCGCGGAGAAACATTGAAGAAAATATGGCCTTCTTAATGAGGGTGTCATGTCCAGAGTAAAAGTGTACGTAGGACAAATTGTTTTTTTTTTCCGATAAATACTAAACTTAAAACCTGGGCTTTTCCTATGTACACGCACATCCAAAAACGGGATTGAGTTGTCTTGTTCCACTTCTAAAGTAAACTTATTGGAGGGGACTTGATCATTTAACTGAAGGAGGAAGTCATCCAGGTCACGATTCATGGGCCAGATACACAAAATATCGTCGACGTACCGCAACCATGGGATGGCAACCCCAAGATTCTCGGAATGTAAGTAATTTCGAGAAACTCCATATAAATATTGGAGAGGAGGGGGCGACAAAGGGTTGCCCATGGCCATCCCAAAAACCTGTTGATAATACTCGCTATTGAAAGTGAATTTACAGTCTTTGATGCAAAGCTTAATAAGTTCCAAAACGATGTGTGCAGGTAGTGGCAGGTCGTACTTATGTAATTCTCCGGAGAGAATTTGGTATGTCCTTTTTTATTGTTAGAAAACCTTCTGGTTTACAAATTTGTTATAGTCTTGCTTGTTTTGAAAAACAGTGTAATCTCCCTCAGTCTTTGGTTAACATAGTTAAAGCCCTTGTCTATAGTGCTGCGAATAATACTTACGAAGATAACTTTCCTAAACGTTTTCGCAATAGCCTCTCACAAATAAAAAAAGATGGTGAGCTCCATATTACTAAAGCAGACAAGGCTAACACCATAGTTATTATGGACAAAGTGGACTACATTAGAAAGATGAACGAGCTGCTCCAGGACCCCGCCACATACAGAAAATTTAGGAAGAACCCGCAGGATGACGTCATCAAATCATTCAATAGTGGCTTGAAACGCATTCTCAAAGATCATAAGGACTTAATTCCACTTTTCATCTCCACTTCACCTTCTCTTCCCTACCTTTACGGTCTTATTAAAACCCACAAACCTGGCAACCCTATGCACCCTATCATTAGCTCGGTGGGCTCCATTACCTATAAACTCTCCAAATGGCTTGTCAAAGTCTTGTCCCCCATTCTCGGAACTATCTCTGATTCACATGTAAAAAATTCCATGGATCTTACTGAAAAATTGAATAATGTACGCACTGAAACCAACGATAGATTGATCAGTTTTGACGTTTGTTCATTGTTTACAAAAGTGCCGATTGACGATATGCTGGACTTTCTCTCCCGAGAATTACATAAGTACGACCTGCCACTACCTGCACACATCGTTCTGGAACTTATTAAGCTTTACATCAAAGACTGTACAATTTAGGGTGTCAATTTTGTCAACTTTTTTCAAATCAATTTTGGTAGTGAAAATATAGTCTTTTCATGTCAAAACTTGAAATTGGCCAACCAAAATGAAATAAAATAACTCTTACCTACATCAATTTTACCTTAAAGTTTCAGAAATTTACTCTTTTACTAAATAATAGGACATAAATTGATTAACTATTCATCTGTCACAGAATTATCCCACTGATCGCATATGGAGTGTTTTCAAGGTCATATAGTTGTTGTACAATGTACAAGTCACAACATGAATAGAACTGTCCCTCACTCTCAGTCCTCAGTTGCCTCTTAGATATCATAGACGGTAGTTTGCTGTTATTGCTCTTGTACCTACTTCATAGTTATTCTACTAGACGAATACTACAGTTTAATTGTAAGTATGGATAATTGATTATTACAATTATTTATTATTATCATATTCTTCTGTCTAATTATGTTGTAATCCCATGAAATATTTTTTTAGTGAATTTTAGAACATCGAATGACTAAACTTTGAAACATCATAATTGATATAAAATACTTAAATGTTTTTTTCTTTCTTTTTAGATATTCCTAAGATGCCAAAATTGAAGACAAGAGGTCAGTCGTCATGCCACTTGAGCCTGTTAGTCGGTACAGGCAAGGAGCTTCCCGTATCAGAACTACCAACAGTGCGAGACATGCTGAGACTGGGGTTACTACTTCGTGAACAAAATACAGGGTGTACATAAAGTCAGGATCTATTTTTGTGAAGCACTTGGAAATTATATGGAATTCAATCATAAAATGATAAAGTGGTAACATTAATTAAATAATTAAAAGTAGGATTCGACGTGACGCCCATCAGTATCCCTGCACTGCTCAAATCGTTCCGCAGCATTTCTAAACACATTCTGGAGCATTTGCGGGGTTATGTTATCTGCAGCAGTTCGTATACGTGTACGTAAGTTTTCAAGACTCGTAATCATCGTCTGATAGACGTGCGATTTGATAAAGCCCCATGCAAAGAAATCTAAAGGGGTTAAATCTGGTGATCTCGCTGGCCAAGGTCTGTTGCTTCCGCGTCCGATCCAGCGATTTGGAAAACGTCCATTTAGACAATCCTGAAAAATTTTGGCATAGTGACAAGGAGCACCATCATGTTGATAGACGACGGTACTAACAATCGTATCCCCAATCAGCTGAGGTTCAAGGAATTGCTGCAACATGTCCAGATAAATAAGCCCCGTAACTGTAGCTTCAGCAAAGAAAAAAGGACCATACCATAAACCTTAGATTTTGTTAAACCCATCCAGACATTAACTTTAGGTGAGTCTCTTTCCCAATTTTGGACGAAATCATTCGGTCTTTCATCTGCCCAAATTCGACAGTTATGGCGATTTACTTTTCCACACGTATGGAAAGTGGCTTCATCACTAAAGAGAATGTTGTCCATAAAATTATCACTCCAGATTTGTTCTACGAGATCAGCACACACAGCACTTCGTCGAGGGAAATCTTCCTCATGTAAATCATGTAAAATCTGCAAATGATAGCTTTTCTTCTGCAAATTAACTTTCAGAATTTTGTGCACAGATAACGTCGGGAGGCCGAGTCTGTGTGATGCAGCACGAACGGACGTACGTGGCTGATCAGTGATAATTCCGCGTACTGCATTCACGGTAAGATCTGACATACACGGTCGTCCTGATCTTGCTTCATCATTTACAGATCCAGTTCGTTTAAATTTGTTCACCAATTTTCGTATTGTCTTGTCTATTGGCCCCGGCTTATGAAATCTCCTTCTAAACTTCTCTCTGATGTCATTGTATTTCTTTCCCTCGATTCGCCAAATTACTATTGCCACACGCTCTTCTGTATTCATTCTAAGGGCTTCTGAAAAGAAAAATAGAAAAAAATAATTATTTCACAAAAATAGATCCTGACTTTATGTACACCATGTACAAAGGATAGAAGGAACTACACAGAGAAAGAGCTCATAAGGGACATGATTCCCCCTCTTCTGCATCAGTGGAAAAAAACTAATGTTATTCAAACCACCTGTACTCAATCAGTATATAACTATTGAGCTAAAATTAACAAAGCTGTGGCACAAAGCAGTTGAGACATCACTTGGTAAAGGAAAACTAGCAAAGAAAAATAAATTTCTGCACACACTTGATACTCTTCTTGACATTTTTAACTGCCAGTGTCCCAGAGAGTTGTGTTCTGAAGCCAATTGTTCTCCCTCATGCAGAAGAGAACCTCACCCCTCACATTGATGTTCGCTGTCCTCGTGAGAAGAAGATCCCTGTTTTGGAGCTGGCTTTCATAAAGGCGCAGAGAACAAAGGCAGGAGGCCAAGGAAGTATGCACATTGGTTCGGCAGATTATTCAGAAACCAAAAAACAGATTGTTATTGTTAAGAAAAAAGAGAAAATCCGAGAAAGGGAAGAAAGGAAGAAAAAAAAGAGTGAAGAAGCCACCCAAAGAGATGAAGAGCTCTATCAAGAGGTTTCTCACTTCTTTGAAAGCTCTTCAGATGAACAGAAAGAAGCAACATCAGATGATAGCTCCAAAATGCCATCTGAACCTTCGCCGAAGAGAATGAAATACAACACCAAAGACATCTCAAACATTGCCCTTGCCAGTATTCGCCACCATGCGGGGCTACGAGAGACTGTAGAGATTGCCACTGCCGCTTGGATAGATGCAGGCCTCATCAGCCGAGAGGATACATCCTTAGTGACAGATCATAATAAGATAAGAAGAGCACAAGAAAAAATAATGAAGGAAATATCTGATCAGCATGAAAAAGATTTGGAGGAGGAAGGTCTCTCTTGCTTTTTGTTTGATGGAAGAAGAGATGACAAAAAAGTTCTCCTAGAGGTAGAGGGAATGGACAGAAAGTTTCCCGGTCTCATCAAAGAAGAACACTACTCTGTGTGTTCCGAACCTGGTGGCCGCTATTTGTTTCACTTTGTTCCTGAAGCAGAAGTAGAAGGCAAGAAACATGCAAAGGCAATTGCTGATCAAATAATATGTTGGCTTCAAGAAAGAAGACTTGACAGTTCACTGCAGGCCGTTGGTGGAGACTCAACTGCGGTGAACACTGGATGGCAGGGCGGTGTTATGACGCATTTAGAGAAAAAAACTTGGAAGAAGGCTTGTTTGGATTGTATGTGATTTGCACACAGGGGAACTACCTCTTCGTACCTGTCGTCTCATCCAGGAACTTGATGGTCCTACAAAGAGCAACAACAAGTGGTCAGGCCCCCTTGGCAACATGCTAGATGAAGCAACGGAATTAGAAATAAATACAAAATTTCCAAAGGTCGAAGTAGGCCCTCCCCTTCCAGTGTTGTCTGAAGAAGTTATCAAAGACCTCAGCACGGATCAATCTTACGCTTATCGTATTGTTCAAGCAATCAGATCAGGAGAGTTGCCTCAAAATCTGGCTCTCTTGGAGATTGGACCCGTAAGTCACAGTCGTTGATTAACTACAGCGATTCGTTTCTGCAGGATTTGGGTTTCCAAACATGCACTGAAGGGCAAAATGCTACAGAATTTGATATTGATTGTTGAATTTATTATTGGGTTTTATCTTCCTCACTGGTTCAATGCAAAACTTAATCCAATGTGGATGGAGGGGCCCAACCACATCTTGTTTCAATTACAGCTACTGAGAACCCAAAGGAAAGTAGTGGTGGACATCGTGTTACCTGTGGTTAGAATGTCCGCTTGGTATGCTAGGTCAGAGGCAGTTTTGCAAGCAATACTCTGCAGCCAATGTACCAAAGAGCGAACTGAGGCTGTGGAAATCATTCTAAAGCTTAGAGGAACATCACTAGATGATGACCAGCTGGGAGACTGCTCTGTTCAGACAAGGAAGGTACCTCCGATAAACGTCAATGCCACGAAATTGTCAGAATTAGTTAACTTGAGTTCGGAAGTTTTGGAGACACCACTGACAACATGTATAACAAACAAAGATTTAACACAACTTAGAGAGGCCCCAATGCAAGTGCCAAAGTGGCCTTCTCACACTCAGAGTGTGGAGAGATGTGTGAAAATGGTCACAGAAGCAGCTAGTCAAGTTTACAGTCACGAGAGGCGAGAAGGCTACATCAGAGCGCAAGTAGCAAGCCGAATGCTGATGTCAAGGAACCGCAGCAAAAAGGACATGACTGCATTGGTTACTTTCAAATAAAGACTCTGAATGATATCTTATTGCCACTTTAAATGTTGATAAGATGTTTGTGCACATTTGTTATTTTGTTACGAATTTACGGAAAAATGGAATTTTTGAATTAAAATTGATGTAGGTTGGAGTTATTTTTTATTGTTTTTGAAGCAAGGATATTATTTCGTATGCCAAATGATTACATTAAATTGCTACCAAATCACATGATTTTCAATTTAGTCATTTTACCCCCAAAACTGACACACCCTACTGTACTTCACTTTCAATAGCGAGTATTATCAACAGGTTTTTGGGATGGCCATGGGCAACTCCTGGTCGCCCCTCCTCTCCAATATTTATATGGAGTTTTTCGAAATTACTTAAATTCCGAGAATCCTGGGGGTTGGCATCCCATGGTTGCGGTACGTCGACGATATTTTGTGTATCTGGCCCATGAATCGTGACCTGGGTGACTTCCTCCTTCAGTTAAATGATCGAGTCCCCTCCATTAAGTTTACTTTAGAAGTGGAACAAGACAACTCAATCCCGTTTTTGGATGTGCGTGTACATAGGGAAAACCCAGGTTTTAAGTTTAGTATCTATCGGGAAAAACAAACAATTTGTCATACGTACACTTTTACTCTGGACATGACACCCACATTAAGAAGGCCATATTTTCTTCAATGTTTCTCCGCGCTCTTAGGATCGCCAGTCCGGAGTACATCGATGCCGAATTGGAAAAATCAACTGTATTGGAAGTGATCTGTGCTACCCACCTGCGTTTATGGAATCTTGTCTTAACAAGGCAAAACGAACCTTCTATCATGTGCATAATAACACTCGCACTTTGTCAAAGAATATTTTAGTACTTCCATTTTTCCCCGGCTTTTTAGGCATTGCTAATGTACTTAAACTTTTGGATATTAATGTATTATTTTCATATAACAATATTGTGAAAAATATCATAGTAAAAAATAGTCCTACCAATAATTCAGGCATTATCTATAAAATTGGTTGTAAACAATGTGATTCCTTTTACATTGGTCAGACGGGAAAGGATTTGCATACGCGTGTAAAACAGCATCAATATTCCGTTAGAACGGGACAGTCGTCCAGTGCCTTTTTTGTCCATTTGTCAAAGTTATCCCATTGTATTGATTGGAATAATGCTTCAGTTTTGTTTCACTCTAGCAACATTGTTAATAGAAATATTCTTGAGTCTGCTATTCAACTTACAAATAACTTTAACATGAGCAAAGGTCTTTTTCAACTCGATCCCGTTGTTTTGAATTCGTTCAGAACAGATTTAGACAAGAAGGGCAGAGTGCTAAACCTTTGGTAATTTTCCCTTATAAATTTGTATGCCTCTTACAATTTTTATTTTTCAATTTATTTTTATTTTTATTTTAAAAAAAATTTGTGACCTATATATCATTCAGGCATTATCTATAAAATTGGTTGTAAACAATCCATTTGATTTTGTGTTGAATTCGGGCAAAGTGCTAAAATTGGTAGTTTTCCTTACAAATTTGTACAGTATGCTCCTCCCACAGTTTTTATTTCTATATTTACTATCTATATATATATAAAAAAAAATTTGTAACCTATATAATTATATTCTTGAACTCTTTATTTACTTCAACGTTCCTGAGGATGTCATTAGACGAAAGCGCTTGAGCATCACTCTGTGTTTCCTTTCCTTCGTGGGTTTATTCATCATATATATATATATATATATATAAAATCATCGATGCATTCACAGTTTAAGTGGAAGTATAAAGAGTTAACATCTTTTTACATAGAGCATTACTCCGCCCATACGCCAATTTCAGGGCACGAGCAGCTCGCAGCAGCATTGTCAGACAAATAGGGGGGGGGGTCGAAGTACTGACGAGGTTTTCGTACGTGGTTCATCAAGAGTGAAAGCAACACTGCTCCGTGTTAGTTTAGTCCAAAGAACATATATATCCGTAGACTATTCAATTGATTGCAAATTTCGTCAGTTTGTATTGCAGACACCCCCAGTTATTATCAGACCTGGTGCATGATTCTTCAGAAGCAAGATGCACCGCAAGTTTGCGTTTCCTCCCGAAGGCAGCACAAATTTACCTGTATCAATCGCAGTCACATTCATACCAAAAACCACAAGTATCCGCAATCGCAAACCGCTCGTACACAGGCCTGTATTTTGTATGCAATAACATCCTTTTACACATATATCTGTAGACTCAACACGGAAAAATTGTATTTGTAAACTCAAACCGAATAGAATTCGTAGAAAACTACGTCATACGATAAAAAATAATTAAAATAATATAAGAGAAATTTTATAGTTTCTTAATATACTATTTCATATTTAAAATAAAAATTACATTTCTAGGTTTTAATTCAGCTGAAAATACAGTAAAATTAATTTTCAGAATATTATATATATATTACACACACACACACACACATATTATATATATATATATATATATATATATATATATATATATATATATATATATATATATACGAAACGTGTTTGGAGGACAAGTGCTATTATTATTATTAATGGGAAGGAAGCTCGCAGAAGTCGAGTATGTTTGCCCCCTTGCGCAAAGAACTAATTGAACTCTCCAATAGATAGGTATTGGTTGAATCAAACTGTCTGTTACAATTTTGGTTATTTGCATTCCAGCAATCTGATATCACGTTCCAAAGCCTTTCAACAGTTCTCAAGTTCTGTCGGCTTTTCTCGTTTTAAGTTTGTTTATAAATGCTAATTAGACTTAATTAAGTTAGGTGATTTAAGGAGAATGTCTACGATTTTAGATATGCTATCATTTTTCATCTTCAGACTTCAGTTATTATTAATTAACGTAAGTAGTATACCCGCATCCGGGTAGACAGACATGGGTCAATTTGAAAATTTCCCCCTCATCGTCCATCATGACGGTCCCCCACCGTCCTTCATGACGGTCCCTCCTTTATAAGGTGTCTTTCATGATTCTTAAGAAAAAAGAAAAAAAGAAAAAAGGAAAAAGAAAAAAAAGTTAAAAAAAAACCTTCGTGGTCTTTCATGAGACAAACAAAAACAAACAAAAACAGACAATAACAAAACAAACAAGCATTCGAGTACTTTCTGTTCAGGCAAGTTCCGCCAGACAATAGAAATGAAAACTTAAAATGAGTATCTGAAAAGGGCTTAATAGGCCTAACGAGAGTATGCATTGACATCAACACATTCAATGACTCGTATTGTATTCTCAAAGCATATTATTATCACATTGCCTCATCGAATGTTACTCCACTTTCATATGCTAACAAATTGCGAGCATCACAAAAATCAAAATCAGATTGAACATATTTTAAATCGAAAACAAACTCTTGGTTTAATATCTGTATTATGAAAAATAAAATGGACGTTTATTATTTTAATTTAATTAAATTAATTTATCTTTTTTAAGGAGAACTGACTTATTTTCAACCGAGCTGAGCCTCAAATACGAGACCTCTTTAACACTCATATCACATGCTTAATTGTTTATTTACTTTTAAATACAGGGTGTACATAAAGTCAGCATCTATTTTTGTGAAGCACTTGGAAATTATATGGAATTCAATCATAAAATGATAAAGTGGTAACATTTATTAAATAATTAAGAGTAGGATTCGACGTGACGCCCATCAGTATCCCTCACAGCTCAAATCGTTCCGCAGCATTTCTAAACACATTCTGGAGCATTTGCGGGGTTATGTTATCTGCAGCAGTTCGTATACGTGTACGTAAGTTTTCAGACTCGTAATCTTCGTCTGATAGACGTGCGATTTGATAAAGCCCCATGCAAAGAAATCTAAAGGGTTAAATCTGGTGATCTCGCTGGCCAAGGTCTGTCGCTTCCGCGTCCGATCCAGCGATTTGGAAAACGTCCATTTAGATAATCCTGAACAATTTTGGCATAGTGACAAGGAGCACCATCATGTTGATAGACGACGGTTAACAATCCTATCCCCGTCGTCTATCAACATGATGGTGCTCCTTGTCACTATGCCAAAATTGTTCAGGATTATCTAAATGGACGTTTTCCAAATCGCTGGATCGGAAGCGGAAGCAACAGACCTTGGCCAGCGAGATCACCAGATTTAACCCCTTTAGATTTCTTTGCATGGGGCTTTATCAAATCGCACGCCTATCAGACGAAGATTACGAGTCTTGAAAACTTACGTACACGTATACGAACTGCTGCAGATAACATAACCCCGCAAATGCTCCAGAATGTGTTTAGAAATGCTGCGGAACGATTTGAGCCGTGCAGGGATACTGATGGGCGTCACGTCGAATCCTACTCTTAATTATTTAATAAATGTTACCACTTTATCATTTTATGATTGAATTCCATATAATTTCAAAGTGCTTCACAAAAGTAGATCCTGACTTTATGTACACCCTGTATATAGTTTTCTATTATTTACAACGCTATGTACCATCACATTCACATGACATTTTCCGGTTTGTGAACTATCAATTTTACTGCACATCAAATTTCGTTACAAATTTGCGTGTTAAAAAAATTTAAAAACTGATATTTAGGCTATACATTTCGTGAATCAACACGTAAAAAGCGAGATAATATAACCATCCCCTCTCTATTATATATATATATATATATATATATATATATATATATATATATATATATATGAAAAATTATTTCATCACGAAAGTGACACGTGAAAAATATTTATGATGAATAAACCACGAAGGAAAAGAAACACAAAGGGGTGCTCAAGCGCTTTCGTCTAATGACATCCTCAGGAACACTCCAGTGTTCCTGAGGATGTCATTAGACGAAAGCGCTTGAGCACCCCTTTGTGTTTCTTTTTCCTTCGTGGTTTATTCATCATATATATATATATAATAATATATATATATATAAGTATGAGGGTATTCTATCCAGCAATAATTACAGAGCTATTGCTAACACCTCTTGCTTCTCGAAGCTACTAGAGAAACTCTTGTTACCACACCACTTAAATGATTCCTTATGAACTAAATGAGTTTGGTTTTAAAAGGTCCCCGTCAACTGATCTGAGCATCTATATACTTAATTATATTTAAATACACTGACAGTAATTCAACTATTTATAGCTGATTTCTAGATATAAGTAAGGCATATGATAGAATGAATCACAATATTTTATTTACAAAACTAGAAGACAGGGAAGTTCCATATTAAATTTATAACAACATAATATACAATGACGAAGTACAAGAATTTAAGTATTGGGGTCAAACTATTACCAGCTCCTTGAGTGATGACTCGGATATAAGAAAACAATTTCGAAGTCTGTGTGCTAAAGCGAATATAGCCATAAGGAACTTTCGATTCTGTACAAGTGAAGCTAAAGACACTCTCTTTCGTACTTTCTGCAGTAATATATACGGACAGCAACTGTGGGTGAATTATAAAAAAAGGTCCTGGCAGAACCCTAAATTTGCTGTATAACAGGTCTTTTAGAGTCTTACATAAATTAACCCCGAGATGCGCAGTTCCGCAAATGCTTGCTAACCACAGTGAGCATCCCTGAGGTAACAAGACTACAGTCTATTGCAAAAAATCAATCACCCCATTATCCAAGCTATCCATGAGTCCTGCCATTTATCCTCTAAAGTCTAAGCTATGGACTTCTTGGTATGAAAACGTCTGTCTGTAGCTTCACTTAACTTCGACATTACAGTATTATTTCTAATCAAATGTGTATATATTTCTATCCTTAGTATGTTCTGTCATTGTATTATTAATATTTGTCATATGGACTATAATGTGCTAATAAACCTTTTCATTTTCATTTTCACATATATATAAGTAGGTTTAGGCAGAAAAACAACTTTCTTAGATACTCAATTAATAGAAAACGGTTATAGGGTATACTCTCGTATTTAACCTCGTATCATTATACATTTAATCAACTTTTGTATCGAAAAAATTATAGAATAACCTTTATTAACCTTTATTAATAATAATAAAATAAATACATTTTTCAATTTACAATGACATGAATAATTGTGAAGCTCGACTATTTATTTTATTTAATTTGGCCCTTAAGCTTTAGGCCCTAACTCTATTCGCAGATTGTGATGAAACGAGTTGTTTATATTAAATGCAAAAAACTTCACTTTTTTCTACGTGAAGGTCAAAATATGAAAATAAAAACCCACTCTAATAGACAGAGTTTATTTCCACGACAGTTTCGACGCAGTAATTATGTCAAAATATTAGAATCTGTATGTATAGAACAAGAAGATAGTTATGGAAAACTGATGAGTGGGTAGTTGGGAGGTAACGAAAATGGTTCACTGAGTAGGTAGGTAGTTAATCTAACAATCATTAAATTCCTTTTATGTCAATAACTGGGTGAATGAAACCAATTGGTTGCTCACCAGAGTTATTCTCCACACTAGTATTTATATACTGTGTGGGAGGAGCGTGCTCGGTAGTGGAGATACATTACCGCTAAACCAACCGAGGAATAAACCAAGACAACGCTGGTACGAGAAGCCCCGCGAAGAGGAGAACAAGGGGGAACAAAAACGAAGAACGGGGCGAGAGGACGTACCAGCAAGTGCGCTCTCGAAAACATAACCGGAGAAGGGAGACACTCCGATAACAAAAAGTAAGTGACTAATTGAGTTTTTTACACCAGTAAGTTATAAGCATTAAATTAAGCTGGGTCAGACAAGTTAGGCCTACATTGTGGCCTAAGACCCAGCATCAACTCATAGCTTAACAAAGGTGAAGGTAGATGCCCTAACCTAATTCTTGTGAGGAATCCTACTGTGGACCTCAATTTATCTGCCCGCTCTGGACCATTTCCGGAATCTCTAGGCTGACCCCTCTAGGCTAGACTTGATCTACTCTATAGTTAGACTGGAGATATAAGGGGTGGGTTAATTGTGGACCAATTCATACAGAGCATTTTTCGCATTGGTGGTCCGTGTGTGGGGAATTTACAAACCTTACCTTACTTAACAAAAAATTGCAGAATTAGGCTAAATAGCCTAAGTCTAGCCTAAGCCTAAGCTGAGCAAGCCTAATTAGGTCTACAACCTAGGGCCTAACTAGGAAACATTTACATTAAAGGAGTCTCATTCTCTATAAGCTTAGACCTGAGTGACACACAAGTACTTGGGGGGATTAAACCAAATTTGAACTTGACTGTTTGTCTGTGCTCTCTCTTCTCTGGTAATTTCTTCTTGTCCTATATTTCATTACGATCCCAGTTAAACAACATTAGTGAACAAGCATTTAAAATGCATACAACTCCAAGCATCCAATTCTTCTTTTAAGGAAGAATCACTCAACAGATTTTTTCAACAGGCACAGCATTCCTTGCAATCTGTGTGTGTATATATGTATATATACACTGTACTCTTTACATGTGCCACAAATACCTCAACCTATCTGAACATAAGCAAGGATTGCATGGGTTACTCAATGAGGGTCTTATGGCCTATCTTGGCCATGGGCCAAACAATGAGCCTTGGTCTTGTGGCCTACCTTGGCCATGGGCCAAACAATGAGCCTTGGTCTTGTGGCCTACCTTGGCCATGGGCCAAACAATGAGCCTTGGTCTTGTGGCCTACCTTGGCCATGGGCCAAACAATGAGCCTTGGTCTTGTGGCCTACCTTGGCCATGGGCCAAACAATGAGCCTTGGTCTTGTGGCCTACCTTGGCCATGGGCCAAACAATGAGCCTTGGTCTTGTGGCCTACCTTGGCCATGGGCCAAACAATAAAGGTCTTATGGCCTACCTCAGCCATGGGCCAAAACAATTGAACCTTGGTCTTGTGGCTTATTGTGGCCATGGGCCAAACATTAAATGTCTTATGGCCTACCTTGGCCATGGGCTAAACATTGTCTTATGGCCTACCTTGGCCATAGGGAAAACTATTACAAGGGTCTTATGGCCTACCTTGGCCATAAGGAAAACTATTACAAGGGTCTTATGGCCTCCCTTGGCCAGAGACCAAACAATACAAAATAAGACCCAGACTGGATAAACCAAAGACTGTTCCCAGAGACCAACTAGCTACAGCCAAACAGACAAAACTTGATACTGTAGAATCAAATGTGACCAACTACAAAACACGAACACCTACATTACAGAACTTTAATGTAACTGCTGCCTCAACTTACACACCATATTGCAAATTTTGTGCAAGTAATGAACACAGTAGTACTGGGTGTGACAAATATTCAGATTTTAACCAAAGGGCTAAAAGATGTGAACAGTTGAACCTGTGTAAAAAGTGTACTGGCCAGGGACATTATAAGAAAGACTGTAAATCTAGGTTAAGATTCAAGTGTAAGTTTTGTAAAAGTTTACGACATGTCTCATCAATGTGTGATTCACCAAAGTGTCCAAATAATAGTACTCAAACTCAAAAGATACCTCCCCCAACAAAGGTAATCAAGAAAATGCCACTTTCATGGGACATTCTGCTTGTTCAAACAATGTAACAAGAAACACAGATTCTTTTACCAACTATTACTTTGGACTTAGTGAATAGTGAGGGTAGTACCACTCCAGTGAGATGTCTTATAGACTGTTGTTCTCAACAAACATTTGTTTCAAAAAATGTAGTTAATAAATTGGGTTTGACACCAAACCCGAATGAACAAAATCTCAATATTGCATCCTTTGTTAAGGATAACTCGGACAAAAATAGCTATAAGACAATTGACCTGGAACTACATTTAGGAAGTAAATTCAAGAAAATTGAAGCAGTTATTATTTCTAAAGTAGGACAAAACAAACTGGTTATACCCAAACTAGAACAAACCATAAATCATTTGGGAAAACACTACAAAATAGCTGATAGACATATCACTAACAACACAATAGCTAACATTGAAATGCTAATAGGGGCAGATTATATTAATCTTATTCATAAGGGCATAGTAGAGATAGGTAATGGTATAGCTATTCAGACTCCATCAGGGATAGCCCCTTTGGGTGACCTATCAGACTACAACCTAGACCTAAACCAAAACAGTGCATGACCAACAAATACTATGTGCCTCAACTCAGTCCTACATAACACCTGTAAGAATAGCAACACTTTGAATAATATTATCTCAACGATAACAAAATCTGAATTCTGAAGTCTATGAACACTCTCAAAACATTATGCAACAAGGTAACTTTGAACTTAGAGAGTGGATTTCAAATAATGAGGATTTAAACAAAAAGATTTTAAAAGATGATAATGGTCTTACTGAGCCATCAGACAGAGTTAAAACTTTAGGTATGAACTGGTATTTGGATGCAACTTCTAATAGTCATGATTCAATCTGTACTAAAGGTTTTAAACTTGATGAGGAAGCAAATACTAAAAGACAAATATTATCAGAGGCTTCCAAAATTTTTGATCCTATGGGTCTATTCCTGCCTTCAACAATAAAATCAAAGATTCTCCTCCAAGAAATTTGGAGGACAAATGTTGGGTGGGATGATCCAATAACAAATGAAAATCAAAAATCTTGGAAGAAGTTAGCTACTGATTTAACAAAAGTGCAGAACATTAAAATTCAAAGGTGCTGTGGGTTTAGGGATAAGCCCCAGAGGCTTCATGTGTTTGCTGATGCAAGCACACAAGCTTATGGGTGCTGTGCGTATCTTGTAAGCCTACAGAAAGTCATCTAATTTATGCAAAAGGGAAAGTTGCACCTCTCAAACCTACCCGAACCATACCTCAATTGGAACTATTGGCTGCTACATTAGCCATTAAAACCATTTCATTGCTTAAGGATGCTTACTATGATGTGTTCATAACTAATATCCACGTCTGGCTTGACAGTCAGATTTGTCTTGCCTGGATACGGAATGATAGCATTAATAGTAAGAATATCTTTGTAAGAAATAGGCTAAAAGAAATAGCTGACGCTAATGAAAGCCTACAAGTAAACTTTCACTATGTTCCAACTAAACAGAATCCAGCAGACTTTCTGACCAGAGGTTTATCCTACAAGTTGTTGAAGTCAAACAAAACTTGGTTTATGGGACCTAAGTGGCTCTGTAATACAGACCAATGGCCTGTGGAACAAGTTAACTTGACATTAAATTTAATCTTTTCAAATGAAAAGGTTGAACCAATCACTAATTATGAAAAGTATTCTGATTTCAACAAACTTGTCAGGGTGACAGCCTACTGTTTGAGGTTTGCTCACAACTGTTTAGCTACAATTAACAAACAGCTAAATAAAAATAATCATAATTATACAGAAGTTGCAACCCAATACTGGATAGGCCAAGCCCAACAAAAAGAGTACAATAAAGAGTTAGAATTCTTAACTAATGGGAAACAAACAAAAGAACCTGTACCATCAGTAGTTGTGGATCTAAACTTGTTCAGAGATGAGGAAGGCCTTCTAAGGTGTAAAGGGAGATTAGACAAATCAAAACTGTCATACAAAAGCAAAAATCCAATCCTTTTACCTAGATTTAGCTATTTGACAACATTAATAATCAGAAAAAACACACAATGATGTATATCATATGGGGGTACCACAGACACTAACTACATTAAGAAAAACTTATTGGATACCCAAGGGAAGGATCACTGTTAAAACAGTCCTGAGTGAGTGTGTCACATGTAGGCGTATTCATGCTAGGCCCTATAGGAAACCAAATCCTCCTGCTTTGCCAGAGGAGAGAGTTACTCTCAACAGACCCTTTGAGACTGTAGGCATTGACTATACAGGAGCATTGACTGTAGGGGTGGGTGACACTGAACAAAAAATGTACATTGTACTGTTTACATGTGCAGCCTCACGAGCTGTTTATTTGGATGTTGTGGAGGACCTAACAGCAGAATCTTTTGTTGCTGTCTTTAAGAGATTCTGTGCACGACATTCAGTACCAAGACAGTTTGGACTGACAATGCTACATATTTCAAAGCTGGTGAACAAGTCATCCACGACTTGTTAAGCAATGAAATCACACAATTATATATACAAAATACAAACATAAAGTGGAAGTATATTCCGGTTGCCTCTCCTTGGTATGGTTCTATCTGGGAGAGGAATATACAAACAGTAAAGAATTGCTTGAAGAAAGCAATTGGCAAAAAACAGATACACTTATTTGGGTTACTCACTCTCCTGGCTGAGATTGAGAACATCATTAACAATAGACCACTCACTTATGTGAGTGACAACATTAATGACCCAGAACCATTAACTCCAAATCATTTGATTCGGGGAGAACAAGTTAGTCTCCTGCCGGACTACAATATAGACTCTTCAGAAGACCCAAACTGGACTCAACGACATGATGAGCTCCAGACTAAGTTACAACATTTAACTAGAGTTAAAGCTCATTTCATTAAACAGTGGAAAACTGAGTACTTGATGGGTCTAAGGGAGAGACATAAACAAATGACTAAGAAGGATTGGTCTGACACAATTAAGGTAGGGGACCTTGTTCTCATACATGACAGTACTCCAAGACAAACTGGCCTCTGGCTAGAGTTTCAGAACTCAGACCAGGGGCAGAGGGGTAACAAGAGTGGTCAAATTAAGGACTTCAACGGGTGACACAACAAGAGACATTTCTCTTTTGTACCCTTTAGAGTCTGGACCCAAAACAATGGACTTTGGAGAACCTTCTCCACTGACAGTAACAACTGGAGACACTGAACTTCCAGTAACTATTCCTTTGACAGTAGGAGTGGTAACGCATCCTACTACAACATTGACAGACACAAGACCTCAGCGACAAACAGCATTAAAGGCGCGACTATTTTTACAACAAAAAATAGATGCTGGGGAATTGTAATTTTATCTTCTAACTTTCATTTTTCTTTTCTTATGGTAAAGACCATAGACAGTTTCATCCTATGGATGTATATTTCTCTTCTAATTAAATGCTACACCTTCTCCATGAGAAGGTGAGGATAGGCACTGTTAATCAGATTAACAGGCATTTACAGTTAAATAGTTAGCTAGTCTACACTCAGACAAAAATTGGTGACAATGACACCAAAATTTTTATCTCCCGGGGCCCCCAGTATATGGAAAACTGATGAGTGGGTAGTTGGGAGGTAACGAAAATGGTTCACTGAGTAGGTAGGTAGTTAATCTAACAATCATTAAATTCCTTTTATGTCAATAACTGGGTGGATGAAACCAATTGGTTGCTCACCAGAGTTATTCTCCACACTAGTATTTATATACTGTGTGGGAGGAGCGTGCTCGGTAATGGAGATACATTACCGCTCAACCAACCGAGGAATAAACCAAGACAACGCTGGTACAAGAAGCCCCGCGAAGAGGAGAACAAAGGGAGAACGAAAACGAAGAACGGGGCGAGAGGACGTACCAGCAAAGTGCGCTCTCGAAAATAACCGGAGAAGGGAGACACTCCGATAACAAAAAGTAAGTGACTAATTGAGTTTTTACACAGTAAGTTAACATTAAATTAAGCTGGGTCAGACAAGTTAGGCCTACATTGTGGCCTAAGACCCAGCATCAACTCATAGCTTAACAAAGGTGAAGGTAGATTGCCCTAACCTAATCTTGTGAGGAATCCTACTGTGGACCTCAATTTATCTGCCCGCTCTGGACCATTTCCGGAATCTCTAGGCTGACCCCTCTAGGCTAGACTTGATCTACTCTATAGTTAGACTGGAGATATAAGGGGTGGGTTAATTGTGGACCAATTCATACAGAGGTGGGTTAATTGTGGGAATGTAGTTATAAGCTGACCCTGTAATAAAATGCCCTTCGGGTTTCGGGAGAACGATATCTAACCTAGGTGCGAATTTCTCAATGGTCTCTGGATTATTTCTAATCGGCTTTTTTCATTCGTTTTTCGGTTTATAATTTCTGTATAATAAACAACAATGTAATAACCATGTAATAATAAATTTATAATTTCTGTAATAATAATTATGCAATATAAATGTAATAAATTAATTATAAATGTAATAATTATGTAAAAAATAATAGAATCTGTATGTTAGAACAGGAAGATAGTTTTAAATTTGTGCGAATGTACTTAATGAAAATGCCCCTCCTGTCTCGAGAGAATGGAATCTAACCTAGGTGCGAATTTCTTAACGGTCGATCCCTGAACTGTTTTTCCCTCTTGTTTTGGTTCATTTGTGTTCTGTATCCACCGAGGAGGATGCCAGTGGGCGTCGAAATGTCGTGGAAATAAACTCTGTCTATTAGAGTGGGTTTTTATTTTCATGAGTTGTTTATATACTTTCACCTTATATCCTTCACATATTGTACTGTTCAATTAGAACACCCTAGATTGTTGGCTTAAAATATCGCACAATCTTTCATGGAGCAATGCCACTAAAGTAATTGAGTACGTATCTTCAATAATAATTGCAACTAAAAATGTTTCACTACACGGTCGCTTACTATTATTTAATCAAACCTGAAAGATGCATTCTCTGTAAATTCTGTGCGCAACAATCCGGAGTGAACCACACCTATTTATTATAGCTTCTTTCAAGGCAATCCTAAACATTCCTCTGAAGCAGGAGGCACACCAAACTTTTTTACGATTTCTAACACTTACAGTATGCAGATATATAATTGTAGTACAATATATGAATTTTATCAGCTTGGTTATTTCCTTTTGTATCACACATTCCTAGCTGCACTACCTAAAATTAGTTACCTAGTTGCAATAAATATATATACTGTATATATATCCGGAGGTAGCTAGCGCTTTTTAATGTGTAAGCACCGAAGTGTGAAGCACGAAGCTGTGGGAAAATGTGGAAGCAGCCTATCCCCAACCGTACACTGTTGAAGGAGAAAATTAAATACAGATTCCTGTAAATTCTCTCTGATGCACTAAAAATTAGGAATTTATAGTAGATGTCAATAGTTACACAATCATCTGAGATGGAGAATCCACTTCTATTCAAAGCACAGGATAGAAACACAATATTGGGAGAAAGTTTTATGAGAAAGATCATTAGTTTCATTTTATATAAAGTTCTCAAGAAATCATTTATCATTATAATAGTCTATTATAATTATATGATGGAAAAGATTAATATTAATTATTACAAGTTGCAAAATACACTACTTTGTCCCAATATTATGTGTTTCTATACTGTGCTTTGAAAAAAGTGATTCTCCATCTCAGATGTTGTGTAACTATTGACACTACCATAAATTCTTAAATTTTAGTGCATCAGAGAGAATTTGCAGGAATCTGTATTTAATTTTCTCCTTCAACAGTGTACGGTTGGGAATAGGCTGCTTCCACATTTTCCCACAGCTTCGTGCTTCACACTCGTGGCTTACACATTAAAAAGCGCTAACCCCGGATATATTATATATAATAGATATATATATATATATATATAATATATTATATATATAGTAACTAGCTAACTAATTTTAGGTAGTCAGCTAGGAATGTGTGATACAAAAGGAAATAACCAAGCTGATAAAATTCATATATTGTACTACAATTATATATCTGCATACTGTAAGTGTTAGAAATCGTAAAAAAAAGTTTGGTGTGCCTTCTTCAGAGGAATGTTTAGGATTGCCTTGAAAGAAGCTATAATAAATAGGTGTGGTTCACTCCGGATTGTTGCGCACAGAATTTGCAGAGAATGCATCTTTCAGGTTTGATTAAATAATAGTAAGCGACCGTGTAGTGAAAGATTTTTTGTTGCAATTATTATTGAAGATACGTACTCAATTACTTTAGTGGCATTGATTGCTCCATTAAAGATTGTGCGATATTTTAAGCCAACAATCTAGGATGTTCTAATTGAACAGTACAATATGTGAGGGATGTAAAGTGAAAGTATATAAACAACTCGTTTCATCACAATCTGCGAATAGAGTTAGGGCCTAAAGCTTAAGGGCCAAATAAAATAAATAGTCGAGCTTCACAATTATTCATGTCATTGTAAATTGAAAAATGTATTTATTTTATTATTATTAATAAAGGTTAATTAAGGTTATTCTATAACTGTTTCTATGGAAAAACTATACGCGCTCACAACATGGTATCATATGTGGTACATTTATTTCATAATTAAATATAAATTATTAATTAATTGAATTAAATATCTATACAAAATTGCCTCGGGATTGGCGACATAGCCTATTGGGAATGAAATAATTGAATTGCCATACGTACAAAGAACCTGTATGTATGAATCAGCCTCACATAGCAACAAGAAAACCCAATTTATTGTTTAGTCTACCAAAGAAAAGTAGACAAACAAAATTTGCTAGAACGGCAAATAATACACGAGAACCAAGGAACGGCTCTCAGGGCTGTTTATTCCAAGCGAAGCTTTAAACGGGAGACGTGTCTTTTTCCCTCAGTCCTGAGTGAATTCCTTATAATATAAAACCTAATGACTATAAAAGGATAGGCCTATTCCTTCAGGGGTTTATATAGTGACTGCCTATATTAATTACCTTAAGTAAATTCGCCGCGTAACCCCATCGTGGCGACCCTACACCGAAAATGACCGTCACGCCCTACATCGAAACAAACAAAGACCCAGCAAAAATAAGGTGAGCAATTTCAGTTTTTATTAACATAAGGCTTTCCCAACTCCCGATGCTAGAATTACCGTAATCAATATAAATATAAAGAGGTCCTTTAAAGACCTACATATTTATAACTCTCTAACGAAAAAGCATAGGGCTTTTGTCGGTAACCCTCCACTGACGTCTGTTGGAAATTTCCAACGGA
This sequence comes from Bathynomus jamesi, assembly GCA_023014485.1. NCBI lineage: Eukaryota > Metazoa > Arthropoda > Malacostraca > Isopoda > Cirolanidae > Bathynomus > Bathynomus jamesi. The sequence continues at coordinate 145,507 of JAJOZX010004475.1, forward strand.
TGAGGGCACAGGCAATCAACCCATAGCCCTATATAGTTTTTTCAAATGGTGGCCCTGTGTATGGGGAACTAACCCCTCTAAAATTTACACTGACACACGCAGTGGCTAGGCTTAACTCAGTAGGCCTAACCCCAATTTCAACCGTAACCCCACTATAGTTTTTTCATATGGTGGCCTAAGCAACTGGGAACCGATTCCTTTACCTTTACACTAATCGAAAACAAAGGCTTGTTCATTTAACAGGCATAACTTATTTTAGGTCCTAAAAATAATAGGCCCGCAACATTAAGCCTATTTAATAGGTCCTACTCTTCAAATTCAAAACTAAGCCTTGTTAATTTAACAGGCTTAACTCATTTGAGGTCCTATAAAATAATAGGCCCAAACATAAGCCTACTTGGTAGGCCCAACAAATAGGCCTATTTAGTAGGCCCACCTAACTTTACCTTACATAATAGGCCTACCTCTTAAAGTAGGCCTTACTCTTTACACTCAAGGCCTATCCTAACTAAAAACATTGTGAATTTTTAATTTAACCTGTGGCGCAGGTTATATAAAAACTTATTACTGTACAGTAATTTAACTTGCTCAACATCATAAAAATTAAACTCAGAACTTTAACACTAACAACAATTATGGAAGACTTGGACAAAAGGGTAAGAAACCCAGACCAAGAAAACAAAAACACAGACCTTGGGGCTACGGCACCATCTCAAAATCACAAAAAATTAATGAGGAAAAAATCAGCACGTAAAGGTGTCATCACCAAACTGTACAATGATTTCAAACAAAAGGAACCTACAAGATATGATCTTGAAACAACATTAAATTCTATTACTCGTTACAAACAAGAAATTTTCATACTAGATGAAGACATAATTACAGAAATTGATGACACAATTGAACTAACAGATGATGAGTATTCTACTCTCCTACTTGACAATGAAAATTACATTACAAAAATTAACAACTATATTTCTGAAATTCAAAACCAACTTGATGAGTGCAAAAAAGAAGACACATACGAAAGCTTCTTAGAAGCTACAAGAAATGCTTCATTTAGCCCTCCCAATGTGGCTGAGGGCAATGAACTAAAATCAAAATTGCCTACACTTGCAGTACCCACTTTTGAGGGTGACAGAGCCAAATTTCAATCTTTTATTGAAAAATTTCATAGCCTTATAGGTAATAAAAACTACATTACAGATGTTGATAAATTTAGTTATTTAGTGAACTATCTGAAAGGCCCAGCCTTAAGATTAGTGGAATCACTACCAGCCATAGGTACTTCTTATTCTGTAGCAATAGAATTACTTAACAGAAATTACATGAATAAGGATGAAATTATACATGATTTGGCTCTTAAAGTATGAACATGCGAACCCCAAAAGACAACTATGGTGACCTCTTTGATTTTTACTGTGAGTTTGAATGTCTCATGGGACAACTTAAAAACAATAATTTAAACATTGCAGAAACAGCTTGGATCATTCAAGCTGTTGTTTTTGAAAAGCTCCCTTCTAAAGTCAAAGAGATATTTCATCAGAGGACAACTGACATATACCCTAGCCTTAATAAACTAAGAGAAGATTTCCCAACTGTACTAGCACTTTACAAATCAAGTTACACACACCCAAAATTTAACACAGAACAAGAAAAAACCAACAATGCAGAAAACCAAAAACCTAACAAAAGATTTCAACACTTACCAGTTACATCAAAACACAACCGCAAAACTCAATTTGCAGAAAATAAAGTGACAGAAAAAGACTCAAAGACTCCTACTCTGCAAAACTTTAATGTAGCTACTTTTGAGTATAATCCCACACCATGCAAATTTTGTTTTAGCAGTGAACATTATTCTACAAATTGTCCCAAATACAAAGACTTTACAGCAAGGTCAAAACGTTGTGAACAACTAAACTTATGCAAAAAATGCACTGGATCAGGGCACCAAAAGTCAAATTGCAAATCAAATTTGATATACAATTGTAAGTTTTGCAACAGTTTTGACCATGTTACCCCTATGTGTAATACACACACAGACATTGGAAAAACTGACAAACATTATGAACAAACACCCAAATCAAACCAAAACAAACAGAAACAAACCAAAAATGCTATGAATGGACATATCAGTTCATCTAGCATTAACCACAATTCAAAAATTCTTTTACCAACCACAACTTTGGAAATCCAAAACAAAAGAGGACAAATAGTACAGGTTAGGTGTCTTTTAGATACCTGCTCACAACAAACATTTGTAACTAAACAACTGATAGAAAAATTGGGACTTCAAAACCAACAAGGAGATGAAGATCTCTCTATTTCATCATTTATCAATAAAAACCCAGTACAAGCCAGTTTTAAAACTGCAAATATAACTTTAACTCTTGATGAAACATTTGAAACCCTTAAGGTTGTTGTTGTGGACAAAGTAGAACAAGAAAAAATACAAATAGCTGGGTTAAAACAAGCTTTGCTCCAACTTCAAAATAAATACACGATAGCTGATAAAACCCTTAATGCAGATGTAGTTGATGATATACATATGCTCATGGGGGCTGACTATCTTCATCTGGTCCATAGAGGCATCATTAAAATTGGAGATGGAATAGCCATACAAACTCCCACAGGTATTGCTCTTTTGGGTGACATAACTAAATACCATCTTACTACTGACACAGAAAACACAGAACATGAACAAAATTTACGCAAAACAAAATCACCACAGTCACAAATTTCTGACTATGTGACAAACTCGAACTACAAAAACACTGTCATAATCCCACATCATTTGAATGAAAATGATTCCACATTGGATGAAGGGTTACAGCAGTTGTGACTATTAGAATCAGTTGGCATAAAGGACAGTACTATTACACATGAAGACCAATTGATGACAGAACAATTTAAGGATACATTACAACACAGAGACAATCAATACTATGTGGAGCTGCCTTGGAAAACACCTTGTCCAGAAATAATGGACAATTTGAAAGTAGCTAAGGCACATCTGTATAAAAATTACAGAAAACTAAAAAATGACAATCTTTTAGAACAATACAACAACATATTCAAGGAACAAATAGAAAGGGGCTTCATTGAAGAAGTTACTGATGAACCCTTTAAAAAACGAGGTTGTCATTATTTAACACACAGGGGAGTTTACAGAGAAGACTCATCCACAACTAAACTAAGAGTAGTATACAACTGTAGTTTAAAAGACACAAATTCTGTTAGTTTAAATGATTGTCTCATGGAAGGCCCAAACCTTGTCTCAGATCTTGTAAAAATTCTCCTTTGCTTCCGTTTAGACAATTATGCAGTACAAAGTGACATAGAAAAAGCATTCCTCTGTATAAATTTGAAGCTTGAGTATGATAAAAATCATCTCAGGTTTTTGTGGTTGAATGATCCACATGACCTTAACAAAGGTTTCAAAACCTACAGATTTAAAGTAATTATTTTTGGAGCAAATTGCTCTCCAAGTATTCTTGCTTTAACAATTAGAAACCACCTAAACTTATTTCAAGAGGACTTAACAGTTCAGTTTTTAAAACAAAACTTTTATGTGGATAACCTCATTGGTTCCACTGTAACTGAAGAGGAATTGCTTGAAATTTACCAAATGTCACAACCCATAATGAAGCAAGGAAATTTTGGATTGAGAGAATGGGTTTCTAATTCTCCTAAATTAAATGAACAAATAACAAAAGACAACAATGGGAACATTGAACCAAACAATTACACGAAAACACTTGGAATGCTTTGGTTTTTAAAACAGAATTCTGAACACGATGACACTCTTTGCACGAAGAGTTATAACTTAAATCCAAATGCCAATACAAAAAGACAAGTGCTTTCAGAATCATCCAAAATTTTTGACCCCATTGGATTATATTTACCAGCAACCATAAGATCCAAAATCCTTTTGCAAGACTTATGGAAAAAGAAAATTGATTGGGATGAACCACTTTCAGTGGAAGACCAACTTCATTGGAAAAAATTAGCCACAGACTTGAACAAAGTTCAAGACATCTACGTACCAAGATGTGCTGGCTACAGATTGAAATCGCAAACACTACACATTTTTACAGATGCCAGCACACAAGCTTATGGGTGTTGTGCCTATTTAACAAGTGAAAATGAAAGTAACTTGGTTTATTCAAAGGCAAAAGTGGCACCCTTAAACCAAAAGAAAACTGTACCACAACTTGAATTATTAGCTGTCTCATTGGGAGTTAAAACAGCAAACTTTCTTTCACAAGTGTATAAAGAAGTTGACATAACAAACATTTACTTATGGACAGACAGTCAAATTTGTCTAACATGGGTGACCAACACAGATACAACTTCTTGCAAAAATATATTTGTGAAAAACAGACTAACAGAAATCAAAACTGCAAACACAAACCTTGGTATCAAATTTAGGTACATAAAAACAAAGGAGAATCCTGCAGACTTTTTGACAAGAGGGCTCTCTTACAAGCTGTTGAAAACAAATAAAATCTGGTATGAAGGGCCCGAATGGCTAACATGTGAGGATCTTTGGCCAGCCAAAGTAGTTAACCTCACACTCAACTCTACAACAACTGAAAAGATCACTGAGGACAAACCTATATTTGACTATCACCTTTATTCAGACCTAAACAAACTCTTGAGAATTACAGTCTATTGCTGCAAGTTTGTCAATAGCTACCTTCTCAAACACTGTCCTCAGAAAGCCTTTTCTAACTTAACAGAAACTGCAACAAAATACTGGCTCAAACAGATACAAGCTTCAGAATTTGACAAGGAGTTGAAGTATCTTAGGTCCAGTAGCACATTAAACAAAGGTATTCCTTCACTTGTCATGGATCTAAATCTGTACCTGGATACAGAGGGTCTGATAAGGTGTAAAGGAAGGCTTAACAAGTCAACTTTGACTTACAACTCTAAGCACCCAATTCTTCTTCCAAGGAGAAATCACTTCACAAAACTCATCATCAGGGATACCCACAACAAAATACACCACATGGGAGTCCCACAAACCCTGACAGAGCTGAGAAAAACTTACTGGCTACCAAAGGGTAGAACTGAAACAAAGAAAATTTTAAACACATGCATTCCTTGTAAACGTATCCATTCACGACCCTTTAAGACCCCAAGCCCTCCAGACCTACCTGTGGAACGAGTAACATTTACTCGGCCATTTGAAACCACGGGTATTGACTACACTGGAGCGGTAAATGTGAGTTTTGGAGACAAAATGGATTCAAAGGAATACAAAGTGTACATTGTACTCTTCACCTGTGCTGCCACACGTGCCATATGTCTAGACATAGTAGAAGATCTGACAGCAGAAGCTTTTATTGCTGCTTTCAGACGATTTTGTGCACACAATTCTGTACCCAAAACTATATGGTCAGACAATGCCACATACTTCAAATCTGGTGAAAGAATTATTCATCAGATTTGTGACAGTGAAACAGTACAAACTCATTTAACCAAACACAACATAACCTGGAAGTACATTCCTGTTAATACACCATGGTATGGTTCAATTTGGGAAAGAAACATACAAACTGTAAAGAACTGCCTTAAAAAGACTATTGGGACAAAACATCTACAACTTTTTGAACTCATGACTATTCTGTCAGAAATTGAAAATGTTGTCAACAACAGACCATTAACTTATGTGGGAGATGGTATTAATGAGCCAGAACCTCTCACACCAAACCACCTAATTAAGGGAGAAACAGTAAACATGTTACCAGAATCTGAACATAACAGTACAGAGGATCCAGATTGGGAAATAGGACACAAAGAACTCAACACAAAATACCAACATTTGACACAAATCAAACTCAATTTATAACAAAATGGAGAGAAGAATACTTAACAAGTCTTAGAGAAAGACATAAACAATTAACAAAACAAAGTTGGAATGATTCAGTCAAAATTGGGGACATTGTGTTGATACATGACAAGACACCAAGACAACATTGGTCAATGGGAAAAGTCTTGGAACTCAAAACTGGTGAAGACGAAGTTACCAGGGTTGTAAAACTGAAAACAGCAACTGGTGAGACCACCAGAGATATCACATTACTATATCCTTTGGAGTGTGGGGCTAAATTAGAACCATTACCCCAAAGGATGGATCAGGATACTATTGGGGAGGAATCTCTCAATGTGCCTGATGTAACTCAGACTAAACCAGACAGGCCTCAAAGAAAGACTGCTTTGAAAGCCAGAAAACTTTTACAAGAAAAAATTAAGACTGGTGACTTATAAAACTTACACAAACTGAGCAAAGTTAAAATGCTTAATAACTTTACTTTAATCCCATAAATTTCCTATACCTAAAGGGAGTCAAACTGATTGACATAACTTTAACTAAACTTGAGAAGTTGGCCTCTTGAACTTTAATATTTAAATAGGTCTTGAGTAACCTCTCTCTCCCTAAATTTCTACTTTATTCTTTTCAATCCATTTCACATGGTTTAAAACACAGTTTATCAAAAAATTTGATCTATAACATACAAATTTTTCTCCGGCCCCCCCCAGTATATGGAAAAACTATACGCGCTCACAACATGGTATCATATGTGGTACATTTATTTCATAATTAAATATAAATTATTAATTAATTGAATTAAATATCTATACAAAATTGCCTCGGGATTGGCGACATAGCCTATTGGGAATGAAATAATTGAATTGCCATACGTACAAAGAACCTGTATGTATGAATCAGCCTCACATAGCAACAAGAAAACCCAATTTATTGTTTAGTCTACCAAAGAAAAGTAGACAAACAAAATTTGCTAGAACGGCAAATAATACACGAGAACCAAGGAACGGCTCTCAGGGCTGTTTATTCCAAGCGAACGCTTTAAACGGGAGACGTGTCTTTTTCCCTCAAGTCCTGAGTGAATTCCTTATAATATAAAACCTAATGACTATAAAAGGATAGGCCTATTCCTTCAGGGGTTTATATAGTGACTGCCTATATTAATTACCTTAAGTAAATTCGCCGCGTAACCCCATCGTGGCGACCCTACACCGAAAATGACCGTCACGCCCTACATCGAAACAAACAAAGACCCAGCAAAAATAAGGTGAGCAATTTCAGTTTTTATTAACATAAGGCTTTCCCAACTCCCGATGCTAGAATTACCGTAATCAATATAAATATAAAGGTCCTTTAAAGACCTACATATTTATAACTCTCTAACGAAAAAGCATAGGGCTTTTGTCGGTAACCCTCCACTGACGTCTGTTGGAAATTTCCAACGGATGAGGGCACAGGCAATCAACCCATAGCCCTATATAGTTTTTTCATAGTTTCGATACAAAAGTTGATTAAATGTATAGTGACACGAGGTTAAATACAAGAGTATACCCTATAACCGTTTTCTATTAATTGAGTATCTAAGAAAGTTGTTTTTCGGCACAAACCTACTTACATATATATATGTGAAAATGAAAATGAAAAGGTTTATTAGCAGACTGTAGTCCATATGACAAATATTAATAATACAATGACATAGCACATACTAAGGATAGAAATATATACAATAGATTAGAAATAATACTGTAATGTCGAAGTTAAGTGGAGCTACAGGCAGACGTTTTCGTACCAAGAAGTCCATAGCTTAGAGGATAAATGGCAGGACTCATGGATAGCTTGGATAATGGGGTGATTGATTTTTTGCAATAGACTGTAGTCTTGTTACCTCAGGGATGCTCACTGTGGTTAGCAAGCATTTGCGGAACTGCGCATCTCGGGGTTAATTTATGTAAGACTCTAAAAGACCTGTTATACAGCAAATTTAGGGTTCTGCCAGGACCTTTTTTTATAATTCACCCACAGTTGCTGTCCGTATATATTACTGCAGAAAGGACGAAAGAGTGTGTCTTTAGCTTCACTTGTACAGAATCGAAAGTTCCTTATGGCTATATTCGCTTTAGCACACAGACTTCGAATTGTTTTCTTATATCCGAGTCATCACTCAAGGAGCTGGTAATAGTTTGACCCCAATACTTAAATTCTTGTACTTCGTCATTGTATATTATGTTGTTATAAATTTAATATGGAACTTCCCTGTCTTCTAGTTTTGTAAATAAAATATTGTGATTCATTCTATCATATGCCTTACTTATATCTAGAAATCAGCTGTAAATAGTTGAATTACTGTCAGTGTAGTTAAATATAACTAGTACAGTTCCCGCTGCTTCGCTGACTGACGGTTAGACAGGCTAAACTAAAAAAAAAACCCAGCCGTGAAAATTTTGAGCTTCACATTGTGTCAACATTTCTGAATCTGGTATCTCCCAAAACCTCCTCACCCCCATTCATGCAACTTGGGGCTAACCCCCTCCCCATTACCCCTACCCCTCCCCATACCCCCACCCCCACCCTTCCTCCATTGCTAAACTACAGAAAAGAACACAGTCATGAAAATCTTGAGCTTCACATCGCCGCCCGTAATACAATTTCTGAATTTTTTTCTCAATTTCTGAAAGTGTGACGGACAGACGGACAGACGGACAGCTCTCTTATTATATTATATAGACTAGTACAGTTCCCGTCACTTCGCTGACGGTTAGACAGGCTAAACTACAAAAAAAGAACCCAGCCGTGAAAATTTTGAGCTTCACCTTGTGTCAACATTTCTGAATCTGGTATCTCCCAAAACCTCCTCACCCCCATTCAACTTGGGGCTAACCCCCTCCCCCATTACCCCCACCCCTCCCCATTACCACACCAATCCCCATTACCCCCACCCTTACCCCCACCCTTCCCCCGTTGCTTAACTACAGAAAAGAACACAGTCATGAAAATCTTGAGCTTCACATTTCCGCCCGTAATACAACTGAATTTTTTTTACAATTTCTGAATTTTTTTCTCACAATTTCTAAAAGTGTGACGGACGGACAGACAGACGGACAGACGGACAGACGGACAGCTCTTATTATATTACATAGATTAAGTATATAGATGCTCAGATCAGTTGAGGGGGACCTTTTAAAACCAAACTCATTTAGTTCATAAGTAATCATTTAAGCGGTGTGGTAACAAGAGTTTCTCTAGTAGTTTCGAGAAGCAAGAGGTGTTAGCAATAGCTCTGTAATTATTGCTGGATAGAATACCCTCATACTTAATATATATATATATATATATATATATAATAGAGAGAGGGGATGGTTATATTATCTCGCTTATTTACGTGTGTTGATTCACGAAATGTATAGCCTAAATATCAGTTTTTAAATTTTTTTAACACGTAAATTTGTAACGAAATTTGATGTGCAGTAAAATTAATAGTTCACAAACCAGAAAATGTCATGTGAATGTGATGGTACATAGCGTTGTAAATAATGGAAAACTATATATTTAAAAGTAAATAAACAATTAAGCATGTGATATGAGTGTATAAATTGCGAGCATCACAAAAATAAAAATCAGATTGAACATATTTTAAATCGAAAACAAACTCTGTTTAATATCTGTATTATGAAAAATAAATGAACGTTTATTATTTTAATTTAATTAAATTAATTTATCTTTTTTAAAGATAAATTAATTTAATTAAATAATAAACGTTCATTTTAATTTTCATAATACAGATATTAAACAGAGTTTGTTTTCGATTTAAAATATGTTCAATCCGATTTTTATTTTTGTGATGCTCGCAATTTGTTAGCATATGAAAGTGGAGTAACATTCGATGAGGCAATGTGATATTAATAATAATATGCTTTTAGAATACAATACGAGTCATTGAATGTGTTGATGTCAATGCATACTCTCGTTAGGCCTATTAAGCCCTTTTCAGATATTCATTTTAAGTTTTCATTTCTATTGTCTGGCGGAACTTGCCTGAACAGAAAGTACTCGAATACTTGTTTGTTTTCGTCTGTTTTTGTTTGTCTCGTGAAAGACCATGAAGGTTTTTTTTACTTTTTTCTTTTTTTTTTCTTTTTTCAGAATCATGAAAGACACCTTATAAAGGAGGGACCGTCATGAAGGACGGTGGGGGACCGTCATGATGGACGGTGAGGGGGAAATTTTCAAATTGATCCATGTCTGTTTCCCCGGATGCGGGTATACTACTAGCGTATAGTTCAGAATTAGGCTGAGTTAATATTCTATCTGAAAAAAAAAACATTGGCACAATTGTAATCCAGATGGTATAGTATGCCTCTAAAGTATTAAGTTTTATTTCTCTGGTCAAAGTACTGTACAGACAGATTTCCATTGTTAGTAGCATTAAAACACCTCACAACGATACTCCTTTCACCATGGTTTACTGAAGCATGCTGGATCATGAAATATTTGGTTTTTCTGCGCCAAAAACACACTTTCTTGGTTCCAACAATATGAAATTAGGTTCATTCATGAAGAGCCTTTTTATTTGATCCTCTAACGTGAAACCAGCTGACACATTAGTCGTATGGTACGGGTTTTATGTGATCGCAAATGTTGCATGTGGATGAAAGATAATGATCAATGATCTTGCAACATTGTAACCTTTCACCTCCTTTCCCTTCTGGACCCGGAACCTCCTCTTCTCCCACCCACTCTTACCACAACCCTTGCCCCTTCACCCTAATGGTTGTCATGGGAACCAGAAGGAGGAAAGGAGAAAGAAAGAACAAGAAGAAATAAGAGGAGGAAGGGGGAGGGAGAAAGGAGGAAGAACATTCTAACTCCAACGTAATCAAGCCTATTCCAAGAAAGAAAGGCAAAAAAGGAAGATAATTCAGGAGTATAACGTTTTTAGGTTGAAACGGCAAAGGTCATGCGACAGAGGAGACCTATAGCTTTACGTGTGATCCGAACCATCTACGGGTCGCTACATCATCTGAACGCAGAGGACGATCACTCATCCAACTACAGAAAGCCGCCTCACCTTACTGATCTGACAGGAAGGGATGTTGAGACGCACAACTACGACGAAACCCAAGGGAGAAAGAGAGCGAGTAGTAAGAAGCTAAAGACACGGATACCCGCAGTGAATTGCCTTTTTCAAAACAAGTCCAGTTACTTAACTCAAGAAACGTCATTTAACTTCAAAGAAAATTCTTGTCACAAATCGAAAAGATAATTGAATTCAAAGCCAAAGAAAATTACATTAAATTACAGAAAATAAAATTTCGTTGAAAAGGAGGATCTCCTAATCTGGTAATTTTTTATTCGACTCAATCGCTTCATTATTTTCTTTCGGATAAAAATTTTTTATTTTCAAAAGAAGCAATTCTAAAAGGCGAAACAAATTATCATTTTATACGATACAGTAAATGTAACTCTCCTGCGATTAATTCAATTTTTTTTATGGTTTACATGTTTTTTTTTTATCTTTTCCGTTTGACTGCCGCCATTGAAACATAATTAAACTTTTGTGTATTTTGTATTTTAACTGAAATGTCTTGATGATACAAAATAAGTTACTTTATAAAAAGCTTTTCTTAATTTCCCCTTCAAATTTTGTTTCTTATAAACAATTTTAATTACTTTCAAGATCAATGCTTAATTTTTAAGTTTAATCGTGTACTCAGAAAAATAAGGGGATCACCTGAAGATCAGGGCCTCCAGCCTTCTTTAGTTAGCTTTATAAGGCTAACTAACAAAATATCACGACCTAACCTAACCAATCGTCAAGGTCGTACAGTTGACCTAACGATTGGTTAGGTTAGGTCGTGATATTTTCGTTAGTTAGCCTTATAAGGCTAAGTAAAGAAGGCTGGGGGCACTCACCTCTTATGTTTCAATGGCGGCAGTCAAACGGAAAAGATCCGTTTTTTTGGCACGCGACTGTAAAAAGGTTCGCCACCCCTGTTCTAGAATATGCTCCTGTAATGTTATATTTGGGTTCTCAGGTTTTCATATTATACACATTATTTGTAAACTACATTATTAGGTGTGTGTGTGTGTGTGTGTGTGTGTGTGTGTGTGTGTGTGTGTGTGTGTTTTCAAACTTTCAGGGGAAATAATGAAATCTGGGATTGTCCACTTTTTAGACAATTAAAACCATATTCTCAATATTCCAGCATTACACTATTTCTCCGTTAACCACCCATAACAGCCGTTAATCGCCGTTAACCAGTTTTACACAAATGCAATACAAATTACTGAAAAGGATAACAAATATAAGTGCTTGTTTGGACGCAGAAAATACAGTTATTTGTTAATTTCACTTCACCTTAAATACATCATCATCATTGTAATGATTGAGTACTACCACTAATATATATGATACAACTACTACAAATAATAATAATAATAATAATAAATAATAATAATACCCGATATTCTAAGGAACTGATTCAATGGCATTTCACCTTTCACCGTTTTTCATAAATATTATATCAAACCTTATTCATGTTTTATATATTATCCAAACCCATTCTAACACACACACACACACACACATATTTAGTTGTGAATACTCTTGACTGCGCGGACGCAGAATGTATTAAAATATGAAACTGAAATGGAGAGAACATCTTCCTAAAGTCATCCTAAAAAAAGGGATGGAATTATTTTCAAAAACTTAAAAAAAATATTTACACTGATGGAAATATACTGACAGAGATAATTTTTTAAAGTCAAAAATACTTTCTTAAAATCCGGAAAGTGAAACTGCTTTTATTATTTACAAAAAAAAAATAGTCATGATCAAAAGTATCAGGCACACTATCAAATTTGCCTCTAGAAGAACAAGGTTAAATAATAATACAGAGAAACATTCACAAGAGTGATTCTACCAAAAATTCAATAAGTATTTAATATTTTGTGTTTGTAAAGTAGCAAACTAAACTTTTTTTTTTTAACATGTTCAGTTGAACGTTCTTCAGGCAGGCCTACTTCTAACAGTCGCCCACGTACAGAAAGATTTCACCCAACTACTAAAATAAAACAAGAGCATTTCGCCCAAATGATGTTCATTTTTAAGTGCTTGAAATGCCTACCTAATTACTAAAAAATTATCTGGTTAAGGGCCTCAGGTACATATTTTCCTATAGATATTTATGGCTGTAGATAAGAGATATGTATAGGTAAGGTGACCAGACATACTGATTTGGTCAGTACATTCCTAACTTATTTTTTGGTTTGTACTGATTTTCTCCTGTCAAACTAACGATTTCGTTTTTCTAAAGTTATCGATAATAACTGCACATATTCATAGAAAATGAAAGCTTTGTTTTAATGCCAATAGGTGGCGGTTGCGCGAATTGTTTTTGTTTAGATAAAGTTTAAACTGGGTGACACTGTGATTGAGAGTCAGTGTGAGAGGTAGGTTTTGCTTGTCTTCAATTTTTATTACTCAAGTGTTAATGTGATTATGTTTATGTGATCTGTATATATGCATCAACATATACATTTGATTTGATTTCTGTTATTTGCGATCAAATACAAATAAACAAATAAAAAAAATTAACCCACCCACTAAAACTGTCTTAGAAATAGGCCCGACTTCAGGGGTAATTCGTTATATGTCAAGGCGGTATTCAGTCTCCTACAAAACTTTGTCGACAGTATTGTGGTCAATTGCTGTAACTGCTAGAACGATGTAATCCTTCAGCTTATCTAGTGTTGCTGGTATGGGAGGGATACATAGGGAGAAATACAGTGGAGTGAAGTCTGGAGACTTTGGTGGCCAAGGAATGGAACCTCCAGAACCACTCCACCGTTCTGGAAGTTTCTCATTCAAACACTCGGTTACTACACTAAGTAATGTGGTGGTGTACCGTATTGCTGTATTGCTGGGAAAGCAACTGACGCAAAACGTCTTAGTCGAGCTGTGGCATCAGCCAGTTGTGTAACAAGTTGAGATAAATCGCCCTAATAACACTGGGTAACAAAATATGAAACATTTTCTGTTTATTGTGATTTTTCTGTCGTTTCTTAATGATTTCGGGGCGCTGATTCCAAAAATGATATTGGTTTTGCTCTATCATCAACCGTTTCAAAAATATAGGTTTCACACTTTTCATATGGCAAAGTATATAAGAAGGCTAACAAATATTTTCTGAAAATAAAAACACTATTGGAATTAATGTTTATGAGCCAAAATTGTTTGACAAACCCAAATGGTGCAAAGGATATAATATATATCATGAGGAGAACCGATAAGAGAATAACAAGCCTCGTTATGCAGTGTGCGTTCCTTAAAAATGCACTGAGAACGCGACTTCCGCGTATGAACATTCTTATCCTTTCTGATCGGCGACCATACGTAGTCTCCCATCATGGAAGCATCCCAATGCCCTGGTACCTTTTCTCCATCGTTTGAATATCTTGATGGAATCTTTCGCCATGTTCTTCACTCACATCGCCCAGGTTATCACGAAAAAAGTCTATATGTGAATGCAGATAGTGTAATTTTGAAGACATACGCACCCCATTTTGCCATAGCACTTAATCAGTTTGACACTAACTCCTTATAGTTTGGTGCTTTATGGTTGCCTAAAACCCATGAACCACATCACAGAAAGCACACCAAACCTCTTTTTCGATCGGAGTCATCTTGGCTTCAAGGTTCTTTGAATTCACAGCGCCTTGACTCGTGGTCCTACAAAGATGCCAGCCTTGACTTTGGCCTCAGAGAGTTTAGGAACATGACCCGAATCTGTTTGAAAACTTCCCCTCCAAAACCTAACGCAGTTACAAACTGCTTAATTAGACCTAACTTAATTGGAGAGGTGGTGGCAGAACTATGTCATGCGCTTCACAAGAGGTTCCCTGAGTACATTGTACTTTCCTGGTTGCAGTCCTTCACGTGGAGGCCACTGAACTGTTTTATAGTGCTCAGTTGAAGCCCTGCTATCCCACAGGCAAAGAAAACATGAATATTTAGTAAACCCTCCTTGTAAACCTAACAGGAAACCAATCATTTTGAAATCACCACACACGTCCCAGTTATATTGTTCATACCTGATTTGAGTGAGCAGTTGTTTAACATTTTCATAGTCCTCTTTCATTTGAACAGAATGTGCAACTGGTATAGATGGATATTTGTTCCCATTGTGGAGTAGAACAGCTTTTAAACTCCGAGTTGAACTGTCAATAAACAGGCGCCACTCTGAGGGTATATGTGTTAACCCAATAGCTGTGAATAGACCATTAACCTCGCTTCAATAACGGAGAGAGCCATTGACATCGTAGAACCATGCAAACTCTTCATGCCGCTTTCGGTATACAGTGCTCTTGCAGTCTTCTCCAAGCAAATTCCACTCTGATCTGGAGGTCAGAAGCTCAGACCCTGATTTCGTCAGACCCAAATCTCTAATTAAGTCGTCCAATTCCCTCTGATTTGGAAAGTGAGGGTTTTGTACTGAAAGTTACTGTATATTCTTCATCATGACTGTCCTCACCAGCCGACATCTCAGATGAGCTAGCTGCATCCTCATTTTCAACCTGCAAAGCAAAGAAACAAAATATAGGCATAGCTATATATGTAAAGAGCATCAGCACTAAGAAAAATCGACACATAATGAGCCACAGTCTGTAAATACAGAAGGTAAAGTAATGGATAGATACCTGTTCTGGTGGACGTGGTATTGGAAGACCTTCGCCATGCGGTACAGGAGCTATGGACGGACGCTATGCTTGGATACTGAAGAGTCTGCCTTCCTTTTAATTTTTCCTGTACTTAGAAACATCTACCATGCGTAGTAGCAATCGTCGTGGTGGCTCTTTGGTTCTCTCCATATTCTGGGTACGGCAAAGGGCATTGCCTTGCGTACTCCCGGCAGCCACCCTTCAAGTGTGGAGCGGGAGCTTCCACACATCAGATGGGGTGCCCAGGGCTTATCTTGGTCACCCATAGGCATACCAAAATAGAGCCGATCCAGAACTTGGTGCCTTTCACAATCTTGTGCAATAGGGCGGATCGAAAATGAGGTTTTTAAACCTTTTTTCGAAATTCAAATATGGCTAGTGCGGAAAATATGTGGGTGCTATAGATAATGACTGTGCATAAATATTAGTCCTGCGAAATTATATCTTCAGGTGCCACAAAGCCGTCGAAAAAAGTGAAATATAATGATTTTCTTATATTCTGCATTAGTACAATAACTGAAACTTACTTGTTATTATTATATATTAAGTGTTCCAATTACCAAAATAGTTACTGAATTACGCAGCTCTTAGTTTATTTAGATCAATGTTCTTTTGATTAATGATCTAAATAATCCAGAACTCACCACGAGGTGGCGGCTGCGTGTCGAGCTCCACCCATGCCCTCCCAACCACCCATCCTTGCGCATGTTTTTTTCTATTAACGTTTTATTTAAACTTATTCAGCTTTACTTTCGAATGATGGCATTTTTTTACGTGACTGAAGTGTTGATCTTATGAAGCCATCTCGCGCGTTCAATCCAAATACTTTTGATGATGCTTCAGTCACTAATTTTACCATTCTTTCTACTACTTGTGTATGACAAGGGAATTTCTCGAATGGAGGGGTACTCTTGTTTTCTATGAATTCTTCAATCTCATTTTCTGTCAGGTGTCTTGTCACAGGTGGTTCAGTGACAATGCATTTTTGCCAATTAATTAAATCAGTATAATCAGTAGCTTCAAATTGAATAACAGGTACTGTGAAACGCCTCACAACTTTTTCCTTGTTTGTTTGCCTTGCTTTCTTTATTCGCCTCCACGCTAATTCTCTTATGGCGCTGCGGTCATCATGAATCATTGATGCTAGAATATTTTCTGGATTTGCAAAAAATGCATTTCTTTGTATGACAGGGTTTACAATATCCTTTACTTCGTCATTCAGTGTTCTTGTTAGTTCAATAGTTTTGAAAACATGTTTTGAGCCATTGACAAAAGACGTACTTTGCTTAATAGAAAACCACATTGGGATGTAGACCTTCATTATAAAAGAAGCAATGTTCATGAGGTTCTCAGATGGACTTACAGTTGAAACGTATAGACGAAGCAAACTTTTGCTGTAGTCAGCCATCGTGAATGTGCCATTTTGCCTGGACTGCGATGAGCAAGATCTGGAGAGCAATATCCTTGTTATGGCCTGATGAATATCAATTAGATATTTTTGGTCGGTGCTAAGATCTTCACAGTCTACAGTTGGTTCCTCAGCATCAATCCTTTCAAACTCGACAATAGGAAGACTCTCACAGTTCTCTAATTCCCTGCCAATAGGACCGGTGAATCCGCGGGGGCCAGATGTTTTTCCATCCAGCTTTGCAACTAAATGGCGTAATGGCAATTCATTGGCATGGAGCTGGCACACTAAATGTTGAACTGGCTTCTTCAGCTTCAATTCTATAAGCCTTATAACGCCTCCCTTTTCTCCAGTGTTGACTGCTGCACCATCGCATCCAATGGCAACAAGGTTTTCCAGGTTCATGTCATTATTTCCAATATACTCAAACATTCCTTTACATATTTCTTCAGCTGATCCAGAATTCACAGAATAATGGCCCAAATAATCTGAACCAGGTTCTCTCACTAAAGTGATATGTTCTTCTGTTACCTTCTTCTGATATACTTTGGACTCTTTTTTTTCTTGGAAGAGTGTAGAATCTTTTCGACCATCAAAATAGATTCCTCTGATTGGGACCTGATTTTGATCTTTCATAATTTCTGATCTCTTCTTTTGTCTTTCTCTTCTGATTTTACTCCTATCCACTACTTCAGATGTATTGTCAATAGAAACTTCTCCAATATCTTGCGATACTGCACTAACAATGAATGCTGCAGCTCGATCTGAAACTGCAGTCCTGTCACAAGCAGTAGCCACTGAAGGTAGATTTGTAGTTTTCCTTTTCTTGAATAATTGTTCTTCAGGTTGTTCGAGCTTTCTCTTCGAGCTAACTGGCTCTGGAAATGTATCGTCTGATATTTCGCCAGATTCACTTTCACTATTTGATGTCGATGATGATAATTCAACATTTGTATCCTGCAATTTCTCCTGTGAAGATTCTTTGGTGAGCCTCACAGCTTCTTTTTGCTTTCTTAGCAACGTAGATGCTTTTTTCTTTGAGTGTGTAATATCTACTCTATCAATAAGCAGTTTTCTTTCACTCCTTTGATCTAAGAGGAACGTCACTTCTTCCTTTGGAACCATTTTTTCTTTGGGACAAGAACATTGTGTTAGTACTTTGCACTTGCACGCTGCAATGTCAAAAAGTTTCGTGTGTGCTTCTTTTTTGAACATATCAATCTTTGCTTTGTAAGCTTCAGAATTTTTTCTGCTTTGGTATGGCTTCATAATGACACGATACTTTTCGTGGTAGCTTCTGAACATTGTTTCAATTCGCCTGTCTGACAGAATTGGGACGGAAGCACTTTCCCAAATTGTTCTAATATTTGAGATATTGAAGGATCTTTATTAGTATTCTGTTTCAAATCGTTTCTTACAAACAAGTAATATTTAAAAACTCCTTCGTATGTAGGAAGATTCCTGTGCCACAAATCTTCCCCCATACCAAACATGGGGCACTCAGTTGAGGCCCTGGTTGATTTTGCACAAACTCGAGACATTTTGAAAGTATACAAATCTGAAAAAGAAAGAGCTAATATCAATTATACGTTAATTTCGGTTAATAGTACATGGCAAACTTAGGGCAACACAATACAGAAATGCAAAATATATAAGAAATATAGTTTAGACTATCTGAGTAACGCCAACAACAGAACACCCACCTGCTACGAGAGCGACAGCTACACTGAACCGAGGTACTCACGTGACAGCTGAGTGAGCTGACTATAGAAAACTGTTTTTAGAGAATAGAAACTTTTTTTAAAGGTTGACTGAGCTATTTTTATACAAGTGTGAATAAATTCTTGTCTATTGTGCATCGTGGACTCTTCTGTAATTATTGGTTAAAATCTGCTTTTTTCAATTTTTTTCAATATTGAAGGTCATTGTGGCACCTGAAGATATTAATGTCATGATTTTAAATTTATACCAGCTTATTTCCTCACTACTCCACACATTTTCCACACTAGCCAATTTGAAAATTCGAAAAATGAGTTTTTCACTCCGCCCTATTGTGCAATACTTGCTTGGGGCCTATGTAACAGAGCTGGGCATTTGCGGCATATTTTGCGGTACTGCGGTACTTGCGGTACCACCGCACTACCACCCCGGGCCCCCATAACGCAGTACCGCAAAGGATCGCTGAAAGTACCGCAGTACCGCTACCGCATTCAAATTTCCGCGTACCGGTTTGGTACCGGTTTGGTAGTGCAGCAGTACCGCAGTACCGCAATATGCCGCAAGTGCCCAGCTCTGCTATGTAATACCCACAAACGTAGCAGAATATATCCGGCGAGTGTTTACAAGCTCTAGTTGCCATTCTCTTTACCAAACTGTACTACATTAATCATAACCTGCAGATATAGAGAGAAGAGTTATTAAATCTGCAACAGATTAAAGATTCCAGAAAAAAGATGTATTCACAACACTGAAATAATGTTCGCAATAAAAAAGGATCGATAACACTCAAATCGTCAGCACAGAGAAGCACAGAAACACAGTACCTCAGTGCTGGTAACCATCAGACAAACAACCTGCTTTCTTTGTGCTCACACTTACTGACTTCTCAGACTCTGCGCTCTTCTTTATATAGCACAGTGGAAGTTTCGGGCAATTTCTAGAGCAAGAAACTGTCAACGAACATCCGGATTGTTCTCAACAATTCCTGATTATTCTGATATTGCTGCGCCCATAATAACAACATACTGGTAAAACATGAAAAATGGATTCTCTGAAACCATTGATGATACACACAAACCAAGGCCAGATTTGGACTCAGCTCCCACAAATGCATATAAAAACATAAAAAATTCTATATAAACAGAATCAGTGTTACACAGTGTAATTGTTCGCTCCATAATGAAACATGAGCCGTAACATTCTTACCTCAGACAACGCGCAGAACACACTAAATTTGGTGATATTGTGAACATGTTTAATGATATTACGAGGGTTCTTACTTCCTCATATGCGGACGTTATGGCGGTAGGCTTTACCTAAAATGTGGAACGTGCCCTCATCATTGCATATAATCAGATTTCCATCAGATTTTCGTCGGCTTCCATCCGATTAAGAAAATAACAAATCGTGGCATGTTTTCTTCATCAGGAATTTTAACGTCCTGTCACTAAGTGGGACATGTAGTATTTTATCGTTTCCGCAGGTCTTCCAAACCGTTCAGTGCAGTTAACGACCAACGGAGCTGCGAGATTTATCGAGACTTCTAACGTCAATATTTCGCGCGCACTGCAATGTCTCTTAAATCACACCAAGCCTATTTGGGTCTTTTTCTTGTACAAAGATAACTTGCCTTCGAAAACTGCTCATACTAGGCATAAATGGACTGCTTTGGGGTGGTATTCCCCCAAATTTTGTACGCAACCAACTTCGCATCGTTTTACCAAGCAGAGTTCATTTCATGGAACCACAACACGCATGAATCTCTCCCTCTCCCCCTCCTACTGCATCACCATACTGTCAGTAAGAACGATCACAACGGCTCTAACTGTAATAACAGTAATTTAAAACAAACAAACAAAAACCTTATGGTTTAGTCTTTCAATTTACAAACTAACTTTCGTACAGAATTTATAGCTTGCCTGCAATAAATATCTGAAATGGTAAAAAAAAAACACACTCGCAAATACTCTCCATATCAATTCCAAAAATTCTAAAGGCAAAACCTTAAGAAATTTCCTTTGATTCTACTCGGCTTGAAATAAATGAGCATAATGCTATCATACGAGTGAGTGCGAACGGGAATAAATATATCAAATTTTCACTTAAGAATACGGAAAAGGCACAAACCAATTTAAAGGAAAAATATTTATCCCAATTTTTGCAACAATTTTTTTCATCCATTTTTATGAGTATCTAAAGGACGGGTAAGGAGAATTTTGGCTTCACGCAAGTGGATGCAAACGATATTCGTTAACAAAGCAGTATCTGGCAAGGTAAAAGGAGCATAACTTAAAGTTTTTAATTTTAAATAAATGAGGATAAGTTGGTCATGAATATTTTATATAATCCGAATAATAATAATAATAATAATAATAATAATAATAATATCTGGAGGCTGTTTAATAACTTTCCTTGTAACGGCTAAACATAAGTGACGGAGGCGACCTACAGCTATACGCGCGTGCAATTCGAACAACGGGTCAATACATCTAACTACAGAGAATGATCACCAATCAAACTACTGACCAGACCACCTGTCGTTCAACCACTCTGATATCACGGGAAACGGTGTTGTGACGTGTCCACGAAGAGCCTGTAAAATCCAAATAAGGACCACATTAATCGCAAGAAAAATAACGGAGGTTTTTATTCAATACTTTGACACATTTCCAGACATCGTTTTAAGCTTTCATTTCTTGGTCTGGGAAACCTTTACAGTTTCCTTCTCATTAAGTGATACCTTATACTCGCATCTTTCTTTACGGTTGTTAGTTTCTTGGAGTGTCGATGTTATGGTCTTATCAATCCGATAGGTACGGGTATTTTTGGGCTACCTCGTGATCACGCCACAACACCGCTTCCCGTTAGATCAACTAAGTTAAGCGACATTGATTCTGGGTAACAGTTGGATGGGAACCGTCCTTTGAGTTCAGATGGTGCAGCGACCCTCATATGGTTCGGATTCCTGGTAAAGTTGTAGGTCCCCTCCGTTACACGACCTTTGCTGTTACGAAGGATCTTAAAACAACCTCAAACGTTATCATCATCCTTATTATTAAGCTTGAGCCCAAATTTCGCAGAAAATTTCTTCTTTCTCCTGGAAAAGACTGGTTCTCATTTGGGCAATATGGGTTTCATATTGATCATGGGTTCACATTCTGGGTTTCGATTAAGCCAAAACCCAAAATGGAAACCAGAAAAAAAGGGGAGAAAATCCTTAACCTCCACAGTTCCACATCTGGAAAGTCCGAACTGTAATGAAAAATAATGTAAATTATAGAAAAATACATTATCCTTTTCCTATGAACAAAATTCAGCATTGAACAAAATGCACCGAGTTTTACTTTAATAATTTGAATAAATAACAAATTTAAGTACGACCTCGTAAACAATGTCGTAATCATTTTTCTAAACTTCAAAGCATAAATTTCACGTATCATAAAACTTCGACAAATTTCATGAAAGGCTCGTCTGAAGTAAGAATTTACATTTTTCATCAACAAAATTTAGAAGTGAATGTAATCTAGTTAATATTATTAATTAAAACTAATGTTTATTTCGTAATTTACTTACAACTATTTCATTAAAAATAAATGTAACTTTTTCAATAGGAATTCGAGCGAACTATTTCTACTACAGGGTGTCCCTAAGGTTTATACCCAGTGGAAAATACATTAAAATTAGTAACCCAAAGAAAAATATATATTTATGTACGGAACCATATCATAAATGTTCAAAATATTTCCCACTCGCTTCAAACACATTAATGAAATTAATTAATTATTGGGTAAAAAATTTCCGACACCCTGTGTACGAAGTGTTCATGCACAGTATATAAGAGATTGTATTCTACTGAAACTGTACTCGTGGTTGTTTAAGCTTCGTAACGGCAAAGTCAAAATGACGGTGGAGACCAACAGCTTTACGTGGCATCTGAGCCACGGGTCGCTACAGCATCTGAACGCAGCAGATGGTCATCCAGCCAACGACTAAACAGACCCAACGTCGATTAACCTCGCTGATGAGGGAGCGTCCTCCGCATCCCAATTGTGTAGCTATCCGTGATCCGGATCCCACGTAAAACTGTAGGTCCCCTCGGTCATATGACCTTAGATCAGTGGTGCACAAACTTTTTTGATGTGAGGGCCAAGCGAAGAAAATAACTAAATGTATTAGCCTACTTACTTTCCATCTAAGTCATAAATTGGGTCACTTTTATATTCTAACTTTTTCATTGAATTGAAAAGACCCGTGGGGCCAGTGAAAAGACCCGTGGGGGACACATTTGGCCCGCGGGCCAGGGTTTGTGCATCACTGCCTTAGATGTTGCGAAAGGGGGGGGGATAAAACAACCCAATCAAACAACAACAACAAAAACTAGTCCAAAATATAACCCCACCTCCGATATAACCGTTAGATATGAATGAATATTTTGCAAATTAACCCAAAACAAAACTAAATTCCAAAAAATTCAATACTTAAAAATCGAGAATTTTTCTCTTACATTCGAAAAACTGATAATAAAAACCCACTCTAACAGACAGAGTTTATTTCCACAACAGTTTCGATGTCCACTGGCATCCTCTTCGGGTGGATACAGAAGAGGATGCCAGTGGACATCGAAACTGTTGCGGAAATAAACTCTGTCTGTTAGAGTGAGTTTTTATTGTCAGTTTTTGACCTTCACGTAGAAAAAAAGTTTTTTTGCATTTATTCGAAAAACTTTTCAGTCTTCGCATTTACGATGAATTTAGTTGCAAGAGGGTGATAGATAAAATTATTAGAGTCACATCCGTTTTACTTTATCGACCCATCCGTCACCCGAAGACGAATTAGTCTGAGCGTCACAATTTATCACGAGGTAAATGGAAATATTCAACGAAAAAGTACGAGGAACAGTACTGTATATCACTCATTTTTATACAGAGTATAAAAGCTCGCGAGAATGAAATTTAAGGTTACAGAAGAGAGTAGGCATTACATTAATTTCCCAGTAAATAATGAAGCCTTTTTTTATGACAGGAATATATGCGTACAAAGGGTTGCTCGTAATGAATATTAATTACGGATAACGAGTACGATAAATAAATATATACCTTTTGTGTCGCAGTGAATTGAGAGTTTTGCGCATGCATATTTACAGGGTTTACACAAATTATCTTTACAACTTCTCTCTCGAATAAAAATATTAGGAAACGAGGTACACATATCGTTTTTGCGGCATCTGTGAGAGAAAGTAGTAAAGTTTCACGTGGTACTTGTCAGATTATTGTACAGGGTGTACACAAATTACGAAGTTGGTACGAAATTCCCTTAATATGCACTTCCCAAATCGGTGGATTGGCCGTGGGGAGGGCCCATCTCTTGGCCGGCCAGATCACCAGACATAACACCCTGTGACTTTTTTCTATGAGGTTATGTAAAGGACAGCGTGTACATAACTCCAGTGGCCAACATCGACGATTTAAAGACCAGAATTGTTGCTGCTGTCAAGAGTTGACGTTGAAATGTTGCAGCGTACCTGGATGGAGATAGAATACCATTGAGGTTACGTGAAACTTTATTACTTTCTCTCACAGATGGCGTAAAAACGGTACGTGTACCTCATTTCCTAATATTTTTATTTGAGAGAGAAGTTGTAAAGATAATTTGTGTACACCAAATATTCGATATCCGGTAAAAACTGAGTATATTAGGTACTCGGCCGAAGAGTTTTTATATGTTTTTAATCGAATACCGAATATTTGATAATTATTAGGGTAAATAACGTGATTTAGGAAATAGAACTTAAAATGTATTTTTTTTTATTTCAAAGAATAATTACAAACAAATCCAACTTGGTATAGTGATACTAAGTAATAACCCTACAAAACCTGAACCGGGAGTAGTAATAATTACCGCAAGAACAAAACCTAATAATTGAAATCTAAGGTAAGTAGATTATCATGTAAAAAAAATTAGTCGTTCAGCAGCATCAAGAGTTAAACGATCACGTGCGTCGGTAATTAAATTTTTTGCAGAACTAAACAGCCGTTCAGTTCATCCGCTTGTCAGTGGCGTGGTGAGATATTTGCTAGCAAGTATAAATAGTTTTAGGGATCTTTTCGTCATTATGGCGTCACCAATCATTCGTCATAATGGCGTCACCAATCAAGAGGGGTCGTGTCGGGACTGACTCGTGGCTCCTTTGAATAAATGTCTAATTCTTTTTGACAACTTGGCCTGGCTATTTTTGATAGGTGGAAGCGCATCTGATTGTGAAGACGTAGCAACTTCATCAAAGTAGCTTCATAAGTTAACCTTCGGTTTCTTTTTCGAAGGTTCTTGATCTTCTCATGAAACAAAAGCAGTTGCTTGATCGTCACGAATTATATTACGTGTAGGACTAGCATTAGGTGATGCAGACAGTGATTATCTCATTCTTTACAAACTCAGACAGTGTAACGCAAGCAAATTTGATACGAAGATCTAAAACCTGAGCAATCATGCAAGTAATGTCTGTCTTCCACTGCTTGAAATGATTCTGTAAATTTTCTGTTAAATCGTTTTTCATAGTATGAATACCTGCACCATCAGTTATGTTACGCAAAAATACCACGAGACCTGTAAAGGTAAAGTTATACCGGGAGATACCATGGAAAGACAAGAATAAATAATCAGAGGAAAAGTCATTCGTTAATTTTTCACATGGGCTTAAGAACCTTTACAAACACGCTGAATTACAGTCTACTGATGGTTATTGAGGGTTATGTCATACTCGTAATCTGAGGCATGACTCCAGATTTGAAAAAATTTACTGGAGCACAGCTCTGAATTTACTTTTTTTCCCCTTACACCACTAGATAGGTTAATGATAGTAAACTCTTGAATTGACGACATACCAATTACAAATTGTTTTAGTTAAACATCATAATACAATAATGTACAGTTTATAACTCACCTTAAGTTTATTTATTCATTGCAGCAGCAACAGTGGACGATGTTAGACCTTGCATGTAGGCATTTGTTGTGAATTTATCGCCATGTATGCTTGGCCACTGATCAATGGCTTTCTGTGTGATCATTACAGCAGATCTAGTGCCTGGAGCTGGACCCTCCTTCACAATTCTGCACAGCTTAGTCAAATGAGATGGCTTAATGGATCCTTTGTGTTCAACAATGTAACCAAGAATGGAGAATGTCCCTTCAGCTGGTGCTTCACTCCAGGCAGTTGATCCATCTTTATCAAAATGCTTTAATCTCTCTGTGATTCCTTTCCACAGCTGTTCTATATATTCTGTCAGCCAATTTATCACTGAGTCTTTTGTAAAACTACTTTCAGATCTGGTTCTGGATGGTCTAGCAACTTCAGCAACCTGGTAGTAATCAGAACGTTTCTTGATGTATTTGTAAACTTCATTTAGGATGTAATCCTCAGCTGTTAGTTCCTTTTGCTGCCCTGTGGTATCGTGCTTAAATTCAGAAACTACATCACTTGCATTTCCTCCATTAGCTAATTTGGAAATTGTTTCCATCACTCTTAACATAACAGTTTTCCCTCCTTTATAAAATATATTTTCTACAAATTCTGCACTAACTGTGGTTTTTTGAGCTACTTGCAACATAATCTTTGTTACATAGGAAATCAATACATAGAACTTGGCACTAATTTCTTTCTCTTGTGGATGATCAAAAAACACACAATTTTCCACAAATCTGTCAAATTGATGAAATTCGTAATTAACCATGCGAGTATCAGATTTGAGTTTTGGTCTCTTAAAACCAATGATATTGTCAAGAACCATATTGGTATAGTCAAGGCCTGATCTCAGATTTGAAGAGTGATTCTGAGTAAAGTCTAAAAGCTCACTTAGTTTACAAATTTTCTTCAATGCATCAACGTGGGCTCTGTTCACAAGATGCATTAAGTCCCATCGAAATTTGAAATTTTCTCCAAACAACTTTTTCATTTCGTTTTTAAATGGCTCGTTGTCCTTACAAAAAGCCCCATCTCCAACCATTCCAGATACCTTGGATTTAATTGCTTCTTCAGATAGTTTCAAGTGATTAGGAGACTTCAACACATCAAAAATTTCATTGGCCAAATAAACTCCTGATTTGCTGCGTACTAAATTTATCCCAGCAAGTTTTACAGTCTTATCTTCTTCACTCATAACTAATACAACTAGCATGCTTAATCCCAAAATTGTTCCAATGTCAGCTGTTATTGTTACTGAAGTTTGTTCTAAGAACCACTTTACAGTTTGTTCTTTAAGTTGATTATCTAATAGCTCACAAATTGTCTCGCACGCATGTGTGCTATGATTCAAATTTCCAACCTCACAACCTGACCTATGTAATACAGCTAGAAGTACTGGATATAGAGCCCATGCAGTGTTTGTTTTCATTATGTAGTATAAGATGTTGCCACATAAGTCTTCTATGCGTTTAGTAGTGTTCCGAGAAGATGTTTTCATCACTTCATAAACAGCAGCTCTTTGATGATGCTGAAGTTTAATTAAATGTCTCTTCAGGTGGGTTTTCAGATTTCTAAACCATCTCTCTTGATTTTCTCCTTGTTTGCATACATAGGTTAAATCTTTAACATTGAAGTAACCTTTTATGTTAGAATGTTTGTCTGAAGCACATGCTTTGGGGTCTGTGCAAGCTATGCAATATAATGTAAACATTTTATCATCAGAAGCATCATCAATATCTTCTTGATTATCATCATCTTCATCCTCAACAGCTATATCTACATCAGGCATATTAGTGTCACTATTTGCAATGTTTTCCATTATATCACTTGGTACTGAAAATGAATCATCAGCATGCCCTAGATCCTTCTTTTCCACCAATTTGAATGTAGATTTGATCAAATCATTGTTCAGGATTTCTTGTATTGATTTACACTTGCTTAAATGGGCTATGGAAATGTCAAATTTGTTGCTTTTTGCTTTATTAGATTTGGATGCAACACTTGAACTTGAAGGCATATTTTGACTCTTTCTTTATTAACCACAACAGCTTGGTGAGTTTCTTTTGTTAGGCGCAAAATTGCATTCAATGTCTTCTGGATTGGGAATTTTCAAATTCCTCTAAAGCAGTTTTGTTAGTCTGATGCGCAGATTCCTCACTTACCTTTTGTTTCTTAGGTGGAGGAGAAGCACTTTCTTCAGTCTGTGAAACATCTAGTGAAAAAGTTTCATTTTCTAGATTAGCAGTTGATGAAGTTGGTTCATTTTTCTGAGGTCTAGCACTAGCACATTTTGTGAACAAACTAAATGGCTGCTTTGCCGTATCTCTTTGCTGCACTTCATCCTGGTATTTCTTTACTGCAATATCTAAGCTGTGGGCCCAAACTCTGGGACCTCTTGTATTGTAACAAATATTTTTTTTGGAATTAAAATGTTCCTCCCAGTTTTGCTTCTTTGAATATTTGTTCTTGCATTGACCACAAAAGTAACCCCTTTTAACACCCTCACTTTTCTCTCCAACTTCATCAATATTAGGATCCATTATTGATTATTGACTTCCTGAAAAAATACAAAATAAGTAAAAGTGAGTAAATATAGTATGGTAAAAGTGAGTAAAAGTAAGTAAATATAGTACAATGAAAGTAAGTAAAAGTAAGTGCTTTAAACTTAGTAAAAGTAAGGAAGAGTAAGTAAAAGTAGGTAAGTTAAAGTAAGTAAAAGTAAGTTTAAACTTAACTAAACTTTTCAATTCTAGAGTCATGGTGGATTACTTAAAACCGCACAAGTAATTATCTGGCCAATTTATCAAACCTGGCCGAGATCAATGGAACATAGTCCAATCCTGATAATTTTATATTAAAAAAATATACGTTTTAATAAAATTTTAATTATCAAAACATTGAAGCTTAAAAAAAATAAATAATTGTTAAATATGGAATTACCAACTAAACTTAAAATAACTAAATTTGTAATTTAAAAAAATTGGTTTGTACAAGAACGTATACCCAAAAAAATTGCATAACGTCTAGCGGATGAACAAAACCCAAACCCAAATTTACTTTTTCTCATGGTCAAATTTACTGGAGCAATGCTCCCAAGATCCCAGGAATCTGGAGTCATGATCTGAGGTGTATGCAACAACTGCAGTTTTTTGTTAAAGTCGTTGTAGTATATAGAATGTTGATTTCCAACAGGTGATGACGTCTCTTATAAGTTTATTTTCGAGTAAATTATGTTGCTTCTGGATTTTCTTAAGTCTGTCACAAGCTAGAGATGAATGATTAAAGTGTGAACAGATTCGTAATGAAGTTACTGAATTAAACCTTGACAGTTGTAACTTCTAAGATGACTTGTAATGGTTGTCACAGTATATCGAAGAAATGTTAACAGTTCTACGAAATGAGTGTCTAAACCAGGGGTTCTCAACCCACTTACTTCCATTACCCACCTGAAGCATTGGCACTCACCCGGTTACCCCAAATGAAGCGTAAATTAACCAAAAGTTAAAGTAGTTTATAATCATACAATTGTCTTTAAACACCACACAAATAAAATATGTATGGCTTCCATTACCCACCTGGATATCCCAAATTACCCCTTTGGGGGTAATTACCCACCGGTTGAGAACCCCTGCTCTAAACAAACAGACACGATCACTAATGCATTTATATCCACATTGGCTGTAGGTCAATTCGTCACCGATATATAAATTTGAAGTTTTTGGTTGGTGTTGGTTACCATAAAAGTTTAAGTTCCATCAATGCGTCAAAGTCCCACCTTTCAATGGAGTTGTTATTGTTTTGTCTTTACTCACAAACAATTAAAACCAGGGTAAAGATTCGGTAGAACACATCCACCCAAACTAGTGACGAAAATAGGTTTTTCTGGTGTATTTCATGCTGTTTCAATTGAATCTAACCTTAATTTTTGGCAGAAATGCACCGTTATGGAGATACTCCCCCCTCAACTACCAACAATTTTAATTCCCGTAAGTGGGCAGGGCTTTGAAGAAGAGGGAAATTGTGGGCTAAAGGGGCCAGAATCAATTGAAACTGCATGAAATACACCAGAAAAACCTATTTCCGTCAGTAATATTCACGGCAAAATTAACCTAACCTAACCTAACCTTTCGTTAGTTATTGTCAGTAATATTCACGGCAAAAGTAACGTAACGTAACGTAACGTAACCTAACCTAGGCCTAATTGGAATTATCATCAGTGCACTTACCTTAATTATAGGAGGGTGGCGGGTAATAATATGACTACACGTCACGCGACGAGATGGCAGGAGGTGGGTGGCGGCATGTTTGACTAGTGAATAATAGCACCAAAATTTAATAATTTCGAAAATAAATATCTCGATAAATAGAAATTTCCGCCAAAATTAGTATACAATACAGTATTCTTTTTGTTTTTCCCACTATCTCGCTGTATAAATATCAGTATAGAGTTTGGTGGATGTGTTCTACCGAATCTTAACCAAAATTAGTTTAAAGTAAATTATATGAAGTATAAAATCACACACGTATATGCTCTAAGAACATGAAGTCTCGTGTCTAAAACCGATGGAGAATGTGAGAAATGGTTTTGAGAAATGGCTTTCAGGAATAACATTTTTTCAAGGGGATCACATTTCTCTAAGTTTTTGCAAGCGTGTGCTCATAAGGCATCTAACCTAACCTAACTGCCGAATCAGGTGTCTGACTAAAAGATGCTCCTGTCTAGACGCTGGAAACCTTTGTAACAGCTCGTGTCACCCACGACATACGTGCAAAAAAAGCATCAAAATAGGTATTAAAATGTAAATAATTGACAAAATCATATTATTATTAACAAAAACATGTTTTCTTTATTAGCAGTGACGAAACGACCGGTTACAAAATCGACCGGTGACGAATTGATCGGTAACGATCTGACCGACCACCATCCACAGAGTACCAATTCAAAGTTTATATATATACATAATGTCACCAATTATGGTTGTCACATTGGCAATATAATAATAATAATAATGTTAATTGAATTAATGTTCGCTTGAGAATAGGGTCACCAGATCTTTCATATCAAATAATGTTATTAATTATGAGATTAAAAGAGTTTTCCTTTATAATCAAAAAAATTTATATATAAGCGAGACAAATAAACGTTGCAGTTGTTTGAATGCAAGTTCAGTTGAAATATATAAATGTGTACTTGAATAATGACTTCAATATTACAATAATACTCGACGAAATGAAAGTTAGGTTTATATAAAGCTAGATGAATGACACCAAGCCAATGGGGCCTGTTACGACGTTATTACATGATGAGAACCAACGTGCCACCGAGATTTTCTTCGAAGAAAGAGGCGCGCAGTGTGACACTCCCAACAGAAAAGGAGAGCTCGAGGGAGTCTCGCGATGTGACGTCATCTTGGTCGCGGCTGTGTCGATGGAAACAATGAGCTCATTGTGAAGGTACAAATCGCGAAAGTACCTGAAGGCTTTTCTGTCGATATACTGTGTGTGTGTGTGTGTGTGTGTGTGTGTGTGTGTGTGTGTGTGTGTATATATACTGCCCGTTTTAATTGGTCTTGTTAAACAAAAGCCTTTTTGTTTGAAACAAACTTTGTAATTGGAAACATCTTCAGTGATGAAATTTAGAAAGATATTGAAGGAAAGTCGTTAGAATGAAGTTTTGGCGAGTTAAATCGAAAAAATTAAAAATTAAAATTTAAAATTAAAATTTAAAACTGAAAATTTAAATTTAAATTTCAAATTTAAAACTGAAAATTTAAATTTAAAATTAAATTGCATTTCTAGTTAAATTTGTTAGATCTGCTTGTCCCTTTGTCATACACACATACAAATACATATACTGTATATACACAGGGTGTCCCATAAGTCCGGCATCATAGGAGAAATTCATATTTTTCTATTTCTACAAACCATAATTCATATTTTTCTTATGCTCGGGATGCCAATTTCCCGTCCACCATTCTGTTCAGTGACGAGGCTGTTTTTTATGGAAATGGTGAGGTAAATCGACAGAACACCCGCTACTGGTCTCAAAACAACCCTCACTGGTATACCTCTTCAAAGTAACAAGGTGCATCTCGGGTGATGGTATGGTGTGGCATTTGGAAGGATCGCATCGTAGGACCCCTCTTTTTCGAAGAACATGTCACTGGAGGCACCTACCTACGTATGCTCAAGGAAGAAGCATTTCCCAGTGTCTTGAACGAAGAAGGAAATTTCCCAACATGGTTCCAGCAAGACGGCGCTCCTGCACATTACAGCACCCAAGTAAGGGAATACTGTACAACAATTCCCTGGTCATTGGATAGGACGTCGAGGGCCTGTGGAATGGCCAGCTAGGAGCCCGGATCTCACGCCACTAGATTTTTATCTCTGGGGCCACTTGAAAGCGCTGGTATACGTAGAGAAAATTAGGAGTGTTGAACATTTGCGGCAGCGCATTATTGGGGCATCTAACACATTACTCCTGACATCATTCACCGTGTGCTTGCTGACTGGGTATCACGTCTGAATTTGTGTATTGAAAACAATGATGGACATATTGAGCACGTTCTGTAAATAAAAGCTTTTGTTTTGCCTTTTTTTATTTTTTTTCCTATGATGCCGGACTTATGGGACACCCTGTATACACAGACCGTGCATGGAACAAGGAATTCTGAGAAAATTAAATCCACTGTAGTCCGAATAAATAATGGTAAATGACAAACACTGTAGTTCTTTCTTTTACATGATGTTAGCCCAACGTTCCATGCACGGTCTGTGTGTATCATGAAAAAACCTCAGGGAACCTTGAAAAGTGGACGGTCAATTCTGCCAGTTGAGGTTTAAGTTTTGGTTTTTGGCTAAAAATATAATAGTTGCCCCTTTTTCTTTGATGTATTCAATCCGACGTGAATGCAACGAGCCTTTTGCTTATATTGAGAGTCTGAATATAGTAGGCTAGGCGTAGCTGTAACCCCTAGATCCTGCCCCAAAGCTGGATCCTATCTGCTTTGCAGATAGCTGGTGAGGGTAGCTATATTTTGGGGCCTCTTTGCGGGTGACCCGTTGTCCACGTCGGGCTAATATCATAAAAAAGGAAGAACTAGAATGTTTGTCATTTACTATTACTTATTCGGACTATAGTGAATTTAATTTTCCCAGAAGAGTTCCTTGTTCCATGCACGGTCTGTGTGTATCATATATATATATACATATGTGTGTGTGTGTGTGTGTGTGTGTTTACAGGGAATCTGTGTAACTAGGGACTTCATGAAATCCCTAATATGTTCAGGAATTTCATGCAAGGTTAAGTCGTGATATTGTCGTCAGCTTTAACGAAAATATCACGACGTAACCAATCGTTAAGGGCGTATAGTTGACCTAACCGGCCATTCAATAATTTTTGCGTAGGTTTAACGAAAATATCACGACTTAACCTAACATGAAATTCCTGAACATTTTAGGGATTTCGTGAAATCCCTAGTTACACATATTCCCTGTAACATACACACACAACACACATATATATATATATATATATATATATATATATATTATATATATATATATATAATGCGTTTATTTAATAAATATTAAAACGGAATATTTGCTGAATAGAACCCGATTCAATTCATATCCTGTAGAGAAACACTTTTGATAAAAAAAAAATGTTAATTAAAGACAGCAAAAGTCAGGAAAGCTAATATTAAATTTTAAATTATCCGCTACACGATTTTATATATATATATATATCGTAAAGAACGACGCTTGTATAGGAGATATTCCGCGCAAGACGAGAGAGAGAAAACGGAACAAATGAAAAAATGAGGTAACCACCTGGGAATCGAACCCGGGATCTTCCAATTGCCGGTCTCTCGTC
The DNA here is from genome assembly GCA_023014485.1 of Bathynomus jamesi. NCBI lineage: Eukaryota > Metazoa > Arthropoda > Malacostraca > Isopoda > Cirolanidae > Bathynomus > Bathynomus jamesi. Next base: position 179,024 of record JAJOZX010004475.1, read on the forward strand.
TTGCGCGGAATATCTCCTATACAAGCGTCGTTCTTTACGTTATTTATACTGCGTGTTCTTTGCAGTTGAATGTATGTATATATATATATATAATATTAGGTGTCCCATAAGTCCGGCATCATAGGAAAAATAATAAAAAAAGGCAAAACAAAAGTTTTTATTTACAGAACGTGCTCAATATGTCCACCATTGTTTTCAATACACAAATTCAGACGTGATACCCAGTCAGCAAGCACACGGTGAATGATGTCAGGAGTAATGGTGTTACATGCCCCAATAATGCGCTGCCGCAAATGTTCAACACTCCTAATTTTCTCTGCGTATACCAGCGCTTTCAAGTGGCCCCAGAGATAAAAATCTAGTGGCGTGAGATCCGGGCTCCAAGCTGGCCATTCCACAGTCCCTCGACGTCCTATCCAATGACCAGGGAATTGTTGGTAGAGGTATTGCCTTACTTGGGTGCTGTAATGTGCAGGAGCGCCGTCTTGCTGGAACCATGTTGGGAAATTTCCTTCTTCGTTCAAGACACTGGGAAATGCTTCTTCCTCGAAAAAGAGGGGTCCTACGATGCGATCCTTCCAAATGCCACACCATACCATCACCCGAGATGCACCTTGTTCCTTTGAAGAGGTATACCAGTGAAAGTGTTCTGTCGATTTACCTCACCATTTCCATAAAAAACAGCCTCGTCACTGAACAGAATGGTGGACGGGAAATTGGCATCCCGAGCATAAGAAAAATATGAATTATGGTTTGTAGAAATAGAAAAATATGAATTTCTCCTATGATGCCGGACTTATGGGACACCGTGTGTGTGTGTGTGTGTGTGTATATATATATATATATATATATATATATATACAGGGTGGGCCGTAAGTTTCCATACATAGGAAAAATAAACTTTTTTATGGACAACCATTTTTATTTATATAATATGCTCTACATGGTTGCCATTGTTTTGAAAACACATTTCAATACGTGTTCCCCACTGTTGATGAACACGCATTAGCACAGTTGACGTTATGCTTGTAATGGCGTTGGTGATACGTTCCTTTAGATGATTTATGTCTCGTATCTTTTCCTGATACACCATGGCCTTCAAGTGCCCCCAAAGATAGAAATCAAGGGGGGTGAGATCTGGGGATCTGGGAACACGTATTGAAATGTGTTTTCAAAACAATGGCAACCATGTAGAGCATATTATATAAATAAAAATGGTTGTCCATAAAAAAATGTTTATTTTTCCTATGTATGGAAACTTACGGCCCACCCTGTATATATATATATATATTATAAATAATTAAACATTAAAATGAGGTAAAACATTAATTAAATTTATAATTAAACAAAAGATAAAATAAGAACTAAAACAATATAAAACGTCAAAACAAGGTTAAAAAATTGTACATTAAAAACTTACATTAATCTTCGGTATATGATGTTTTTATCACAATAAACAACATTCAAACGAAAGGAAACTACAAAGACTCGTTATCCTGCGATGGTCATGTCCAAAGCAGAGGTATAATCGTTCACTGTGCGGGGTTTTGCTTTACGGATATGCAAAGATTCTGAGATATAAAGAATGGTTAGTTGGTTGTGTTATTGGTATTTATGATATGAAAGAAAGAAGGGTCAATGGGATCGTCGGTAGTGAAGCAGTGTTCCCTTATAGATGATTTGGAGGGTTTTATTTAATGGACGTAATGCGTGACTAGAGATCCCTCGATGCTCATCTATTCTTAGTTTAAATTGGCGGCAAGTGCTACCAATATAGCTCGGCTGACAGCGAACGCACTTACACGAATAAATCACAGATGAGAAGGTTTTGGAATTTTTTCATTGTGACGAAGTAGGACCAATATACACGGCATCAAATCCTACTTTCGTCACAAACAGAAACTGCTGCAGGATGGTCTCTTAAATTCCATTTCTTTTTAACTTCAAAAAGAATGTAAATTTAATTTCAAATTTAGCTTCATTTTTAATTAAGTTCAATTTTAGTAATATAAGCAGAGTATGAAATTGAATTCCATTTCATTTCAATATATATTTACATCAAAGAAAAATATATATATATTATATACTGGTTGGTACATAAATGGGTACCCTGGGAAGTTTAGTGGTTAAGACGCTGGACTGCTAGTGGGACGTGGTTCGGATTTCACGTTAAACTGCAGATTAAAGGTGGCGTGACAAGCTTGACCTTCGTCAGAATAAAACAAATCGGGCGGAAGTAAAACCAAGGTTATATGTATACAATGTGGCCCATAAGTCCCAATCGGTTATAATTAAAGCTAAAATACAAAAACTCAAAGTAAAAAGTTCATAAGTTTAGAATATTTATTGATTTAAAAAAATATTTATTTGTTTAAATCTATTACATTGATTTTCGCTTTAATTGTAATCGATTGGGAATTAGGGGCCACCATATATATATATATATATATATATATATATATATATATATAACCTTACCTTACAAAGGTTTCGCGTAATGATCTCATTTCGCGAAGGTCAAGCTTGTCGCCCCTCCTCTCGAATTGGCCTGAAGTAGTGAGTTTGATTCTTGTGCTCTCCACCTCACATAGCCAGGTACGCCCGGCTCATCGGGGATTGTTCTGATCCAGGCGTCTAGACTTCTTTTGAAGATTTCTACTGCAACTCCCTTTGTGTTTCTTAGGTCTTTGGGCAACTGATTAAAAAGTTTTGGCCCTCTCACTACAAAACTATTTTCTTTTAGGGTTAAGGATGTGCCCTGTCTCGCCTTCAATTTGGGAATACGGCACAGTCTGCCGTTTCTACTGTTCACCGTTGTTTGGGGTTATAGGGTTCAGAGTAAGATTAGGGACTAGTTTCTCCATTATTTTCCAAGTGTAAATAATGGTGTATCTCTTTCTTCTCCTTTCCAGTGAGTATAGGTCGAGTTTTATATATATATATATATATATGGTGTTTCATAACATGTGGGACGCACTTTCAGGATGGATTTGGGACCTGAAAAAAATAACGAGAAAAGTTCATATAAACATATGCCCGAAATCGCTTTGTTTCCGAGTTACAGCCAGTTATGTGTTCCAGCAAGTATCCGCCTTACCTTTAAAGGAAGTGCTCAAAATGACCGCCTTGCGCTTGAATACACCCCTGAACACGGCTCGTCATAGACTGCCTGACGCGTTCAGACATTCCAGGTATTGCTCGGATTTTCTGGCATTCTTGTTCTACACGTTTGCGAAACATTTCAACGTTGTCAATGGGTGTCACGTAAACGATGGATTTCAGATGACCCCACAGGTAAAAATCGAGTGGATTCAGGTCCGGGGAGCCAGCAGGCCACGCAATAGGTCCTTCACGGCCTATCCATTTATCTGGGAATTGGTCATCCAAATTGTCTCTGGCTACTCGACTAAAATGAGGCGAAACGCCGTCATGCATAAACCACATCCGACGTCGGACACTGAGAGGAACTTCATCTAGTAAATCGCTTAAATCATTCCTTAAAAAAATTGGAATAGGATTCTCCTGTTAATCTTCCAAGCAAAACGAAAGGACCGATTAAGTTGTTGGCAATAAGTCCTGCCCATACATTGATACTAAATTATTGTTGGTGCCTTGACTGGATGATGGCATGCGGATTCTCTTCGGCCCAGTGATGAGTGTTGTGAAAATTGATCACACCATTTCTTGTGAAGGCAGCCTCATCAGAAAACAACACGGAGGATAGAAAAATAGGATCGCGAGCACACTGTTGAAGGAACAAAGTACAAAAAGCCTCTCGTGATGGGAAATCAGCTTCAGTAAGGCCTTGTACTCTCTGAATGTGATATGTAAAGTTGTTGTTCCCATAAAATTCTTCACACAGTTGTGTATCTTACACCCTTTGCTGCTGCTGCTATCCTTCGGGTGCTGACACCAGGATGTTCCTCCACGCGATTCAGGACCCGCTCCTCCAACTCAACAGTTCTGGCGCTAACTGGTCTACCACTATCTGTAACTCGCTTGTTGAATAATCCTGTACCACCAAGACGCTCGTCTATTTTCTGAAAGGTCTTATCTGGCAGACGGCGATTCGGAAACCTTTCCGCATACAGACGTCTTGCTGCGGCCGCATTACCCTCGGCAAATCCATACACGAGATGCATGTATGTCTGCCATTTCTCTGTTTGAATAAGCCTCTATTCTCATTTCAAATGCACACTATCACTGAATAGGACAAAATCTAAGTTTTTTTTTTCACTGGACTGCACTTAGTCACGGTAAGAAGTTACGAATACGAACAGTAAAACACCGCGATGCACCTCTGACTGACTGATGGCTCTACACTCAACGATATTGAAACATGTCATAGTGTACGAAACATTACAGTTGGCAAGGCCATACATGAAATAAGTCTCGTGCACACTCACATTGTCGGCAAAGCAGGGTTTGTAAACAGTTTGCAGAAAGAATTGATGGAACACAAAACGGGCTGTAACTCGGAAACAAAGCGATTTCGGGCATACGTTTATATAAGCATTTTTCATTATTTTCGGGTCCTGAATCCATCCTGAAAGTGCGTCCCACATGTTATGAAACAGTAGCGGATTATAATGAGGGCAAAGGGGGCATTTGCCCCCGGCCCCAGATGCTGACCGGCCACAAGAAACTATATAAACGCTATAATCTACCGTTGAAATAATTGGTCGACCGTGAGGAAGAAAAAAAAAATCTCGATTCCGCTTCTACAAAACCTAGTTTAGTATCCCATTTATGTGAACAAAGTATACATTTTCTGTAATCACATCTTTGTTTTTGTTTCGTTTTCTGTTGATCGATCCCAGTCAGCTGTTCACATCACTCATGTATGATGTATGATGTAAGGAATTGTGTTTTTCTAGGGACACCGGCCTGAAAATATTCATTGCCCCCGGCCCTAACAATGCTTATGGTGAACAATGACTGCGTTTTTATGGGTGCGAACCCTCCTGATCCGTTTTTTCAACTTCAGTTTCAATATAACGTGTGGAGTTGATTGCTGTCCTTCTTTCCGTAAAGTCTTCGAGAACAATACCATTGACATCCCAAAAAATAGTCATCATCACTTTTCCAGCCGATTTTTGAACTTTGAATTTTTTTTGTTTGCGGTGAATTTTTGTGCCGATATTCCATGGATTGCCGTTTATTTTCAGGGTTATAATGGTGGACCCACGTCTCGTCTCCTGTCACAATACTGTTCAGAAATTCATCTTCATTTTCGAAGGGCTGCAGATTTTCTTGCCAAATGCATATTCTCTCAGTTTTCATTTCGGCAGTGAGCATGTGAGGCACCTATCTGGCGCAGACCTTTCGGTAACCGAGAATACTGATAATAATGCGTCCCACTAGCTCTTTGGAGACATCGAGCATTGCAGCAATTTCATTTTGTTTAATGCGACGATTTCCACGAATCAGTTCGTCAACGTAGTTCCGATGAGACTCGTCAGTTGCCGTTACAGGTCTTCCACTTCGCGGTTTGTCTCGCAAATCTTCTTGCCCTGCTTCTTCTTTACACTGCTTCGCCCGACGTTGAATAGTACTCACATCAACACACTGTTTGCCGTACACAGCTTGCATTCGCCGATGAATGTCTATGGGAGCAACACTTTTCGCTGTCAAAAATTCAATTACGGCACGTTGCTTGAAGCGAACGTCTTTACTCCTTTCCACTGTAATCGATACTAAACTATCGTATGGAATGAGTGTAGGCTATAACAAAACCGGTTTTATCTGGTTACCTATACACAATCTGGGATGGGGTGAGTATATCAAGTTACAACACAAAACTGGTTTTATCTGGCTACCTGTATACAATCCAGAATTATTTCAGCCCACCCTCGTGTGTGTGTGTATATATATATATATATATATATATATATATATAAAAACACAATAAGGGGTTTAACAAAACACTTTCCCGGCTTTGAGGATTAGGAGAAAAATATTTTGATAATTTAAGAAACGTGACAAACCTCAGCAACAACCAATATTCTTTCTTTGTTTTTGCAAAACCAATTTAACACGATTTTGAAAAGAATGCAGGAGTCGACCAAACAATTCTATTAATTTCGATACTTTGCAAAGCTTCTGAGTAATCTGACCAAAGTTCCTCTTCAATTTCGGTCTTGGCCTCTGAATATTGCAGAGAGCTACTTTAGTAGCAAGGATTTCAATCGAGCGAGTTTCCAGACCAACGTCCTAGTTTAACTTATCAAAAATCGTTACATTGGTGTTATCTATCAAAACTACAGAAAAATCCCCCAAAATTAGTGAAGAATTTTGTTGCAGTCTTTACCTCAGTGGTTCCCAAACTTTTTGAGTCATTACCCCATTTTCACATGGATACCTTCATAATGATCCCCACCCTACCTGTACCCTACGTAAAGCCAGTCCCAATGTTGCCATGTCGTTTATTTACATACTTTCTGTACTTCAGAAATATGATACTTGAAGAGTACCAAATTACCACACTGGAAAAGCCAAATTACCCCAATGGGGTAATTTACCCATAGTTTGGGAAACGTTGATTATACGTACTCATATTACATATAAAAAAGAGAAGATACAAAATTGATGATCTTTTCCGTTACTAAGCGAGTTACCCCGCCAAATTACTGTAGATACTCGTTAAGTAACTAAGCTTAACACAAGTGTTCACTCGTAAGATTTTCAAGTATATTGCCAAAAGTATATTATATTTATCAGAGTCCTACTGCAGATACTAATAAAATCCACCACAGAAGGCTAGTGTGGAACCGCACACATAACGAGTAGTGTGGAGTCTACTGTACGTAACCCCATAATAAAAATTATATTCATAGGTTGAATTAAACAATTTATTGTTACGAAACAATAATAAGAATCTATTTGCCAATGCATACAATAAGAGAGAGTAATGCAGAGAATTCAAAACTCCGACAATCGTCATTATTATTATTATACAAACTATTTATCAATCCGACTTTATGCTTCTATACTATGAACTTCGTAGTATGAAAAAGATTGCCTGCAAGTTCTCATATCATCGACATTGCTGTTTTTCATTACATGTACATATACAGGGTGTCTCCGCCTTTTCCTCACGAATGTAACTCACTTCCATATTAGCCACTGCGTGTTATTCTACCTGTAACAAAAAAAAGGTTCCAAAACAAGACCAATTTGAACATTTGATGGGTCCCGCGTCTTAAGGTACCTAAGCGCCAAAATTAAAATTCGCCACAAATCGCCTCCAAAGTTCAGCAATATTCTGGCAATAGTATTAATTGTTATTAATTGAGCTAGAACGTTCATTTTTGGCTAAATTAGAGTTCTAAGTATGCTAATGAAGATGTTGAGTTTTTGGAATACATTTTCATATTTTATATATATTTTTATTTTTTTATTATGCCGAACTTTGGGTGAACTTTTGGCTGGCGATAGAGGTGAAAAAAGTAGTTCGCTTCACAAGGTTTTCAACCATACTTCTAGTGTCGTAAGATCATTATAAGTGACCCAGTGGCGGCTCGTGACTTTCAGTTATGGGGGTGCTGCCTCAGAAATTGCGAACAATTGTGTCGATTTTATATATATATATATATATATTATGAGAGAGAGAGAGAGAGAAAGACGAATAGATAAATAGATAACTACTCAGTCATAAAAATAAGTAAAATAGTATCATAAAATCAATTATAGGGTACTTACGCTTAACGGGTAATTTCGAATTTGCCAAAAATTTTATTTATAAACAAATTCCATTCTTCCGTTTTTATTCTGAGCGAAAAAATATTCTAAGAAATGAAAGCTATATGTTGTAAATAATCCAATTATTATACAGGGTGTCCCAAAAGTCCCTATCTATTTTGTTGAAATAGGCTGAATTTCAAATGAATGTTTTAATGACGTGATTGCATGCACCTTTCTAGACAAATACATGCATTAGATTTCTATTTTAATTATTTTCAAATTTTTAAATTTTTAATTAATTTTAGAACGTCAACTTCTTGAAGATGGCATTCTCGACAATGTAGTCTTTTAGCAGGATGGGGCACCACGTCATTATGCCAGAATTGTTCAGACATACCTAAACGAGCATTTTCGAAATCGTTGGATTGGACGTGGGGGAAATAGGCCCTGGGCAGCGCGATCTCCGGATTTGACCCCATTGGATTTCTTTGCTTGGGGTTTCATTAAATCAGAGGTCTATCGCAGAAATATTCGAGATTTACCAGATCTGCGAGATCGCATTAGGCAAGCAGTTGAGAAAATACCCCTGAATTGCTCGGAAATGTGTTTCGCAATGCAGCTGACCGCTTTGAGATTTGCAGAGATACAGATGGAGTACATGTGGAAATTACTAATTAAAGATTTTAATGGTGTAATACTTTTAATTTGTATAGAAATACATCTATATTCAGGTCAGTGTGACATTTATTTGAAATTCAGCCTATTTCAACAAAATAGATAGGGACTTTTGGGACACCCTGTATAATTAACTTCAATCTCACGACAAAAAATAAATAACGAATCATTGATGAATGCAATTCGGAAATTAAATTTCGAATTAGCAAACGATACAGCAACACAACTACCACGTCAAACAAACAAATCGGCACTGCTCTGTCAGGGTTGCCAAATTTTTTTGGCAAGTGTACCAAAACTGAAGTCAAAAGGTACCAAATAATTGAAAAATGATAATAAATCTCACGTTTCGGCCATTATCCAAAACTTTCGTTCACAAAAACACTTTTTTATATATAAAAAGACGACATATTTTGATAAGTTGAGACAATAAAATAAAACTAAAATCCAGCAATTAAAACAAGATTTTTATTTTGGCGACTTGAACAATGAAGGCATTTTCCAGGATAATTCTGGCCATTTTGATCCTAAAGTGCTCCTGCACCAAGATCGTAGTTTATAATATATTGTAATTCGAATGTACCCTGTACCGACCATTCTTTCTACTACGAGACGAAACGAAAATTAAAATCCATCAATAATATTTTTTTTTCTTTTCCATTCAATAATGAACCAAATTATAGTTTTCTAAAGAATAGTTTTTATACATACATAGCGGTTTGTTTGTTTGTTTGTTTCGACAAAACTTCAAATAGTACCAAAATTTTCGGCCGTCGTACCAAACGTACCAGAGGAGGCAAAAAGTACCACATTTGGTACGAACGTACCAACTTCGGCAACCCTGTGCTCTGTCCACAGTGCTTCGGATCCTCTTAAACCCGCGATTCTGACTCGCTCTTCGTACGTCCGCCACCGAGGTTTCGAGCGTTTCGAACAAAATCTGGAACTGTTAAGTACGCAGTTCCACGGGAAGGCTGAAGCTACTTTCGTGATTCATTCGTTCGGCATTGAAATAGTTTAAGGAAAAAAGGATATAATCTGATTTAAAAACTCAAATTTCATTGAAAAAAAAACAATCAGAGAGGCTATTTTAAATATTTAAATATAAAGATCATAAGATCATAAGATCATGGGGGTGCTGCAGTTCCACAGTGCCTACCTGCGAGCCGCTCCTGATTAATTTATTATTTTTATAACCCAAACCACGCGATAGAGGAAGTGTGAAAATAGTGATATCCATCAAAAACACGTTTTCGCCTGTGGTGGCGCTTAGGTACCTTAAGACGCGCGACCCCTCATTTGTTTTGGTTCTAATCTATTACTTCTGTAAAATTTAAAATAAATTTTGCTATGAGATCGGACTTATGGGACACCCTGTATAGCTCATATTCTATAAGTTTTAATTTAAAAAAACTAAATCAAATAGCTATTACTTCATGCTACCTCAGCATTTTACGCACCCAGTCGTTTTATTTTAGGTTAGAGGTTAGGTTAACCTCACTTAACCTAAATTGAACCCCCCCCCCCCCCCCAAATTCTTCTACAACAAAGCAGTAGCTATTTTCTGTGTAAAAGGAAAGTGATACGAAAGATAGCACCGAATAAGAACGAACTTTGGTAACTTTTTAGCGATATATATATATTATAAATAATAATAATATTAATTAATAATTACAGCATTATTAGGTAAAACTTTACGAGACACCAGCATTGCCATGAAACATGCTACGGTAACGAAACATATATCAATCGATAGAGCAGAAAAAATGGTGCAAGCAGCTATGTATCATTTTGAAAATACAGGGTGATCAAAAAGTCGATGTGCAACTATATTACTCTGAGAGACAAAAGTGCATACATACAAGAAGTTAGATATTTTAATAAAAAATTATACGATATCGTGCAATTTGTGTTACTGTAATACTGCACGATATCGTATAATTTTTTATTAAAATATCTAAAAAAATTATACGATATCGTGCAATATTACAGTAACACAAATTGCACGATATTGTATAATTTTTTATTAAAATATCTAACTTCTTGTATGTATGCACTTTTGTCTCAGAGTAATATAGGTGCACATCGATTTTTTGATCACCCTGTAATAGAAAATAAAGTTATGACACTATGAAGATGTTACTAGGCCTATCATAGCTTACACCATTTGGATCTTTTCCGTTTCATGTACTGTTTCCAATTTTGTCGAAAATAAGATATTTAATGTAGGTTAACTGAATGCCCGGTTAGGTCAACTGAACGCCTTGACGATTGGTTAGGTTAAGTTGTGATATTTTTGTTAAAACTAACGAAAATATCACACCTTCACCTAACTAATCGTCAAGGGCGTACAGTTGACCTAACCGGGCATTCAGTTGACCTACATTAAATATCTTATTTTCAACAAAATCGGAAACAGTACATGAAACGGAAAAGATCCAAATGGTGTAAGCTATGATAGGCCTAGTAACATCTTCATAGTGTCATAACTTTGTTATTTTCTAATATTTTCAAAATGATACATAGCTGCTTGCATCATTTTTTCTGCTCAATCATTTGGTATATGTTTCGTTACTGTAGCATGTTTCATGGCAATGCGGGTGTCTTGTAAAGTTTAACCTATTATTATCCCGACATTATCTAAATATTTATATTTATAATTGGAAACGTAAATTATTAATTTATTAAATGCTTGATGCTTCAGTATATAAAACACTTATTAATGTTAGAAAAACGAGTAAATGTTAATTATTAAATTGTGAACATACAAAATAGGCTTATTAATATAAGAAGTATAAATAAATGAATTAACAGTCATGAAATTCATTTGTTTCAATCTTAGAACATGAAGTTTTTGTAGGCAACGTGCAATGTATTCGCATTGAACTTTTCTGTACATGCAACTTCATACGTCTTTAATTTTATAGGACGAAATATGTATGTACGCACCCTGTATACTTATTTATTTACATTGTACGTTTGTATTTTTATTCATGTACACTTTGTACAGTGTATGTTTGTACATTTATACGTCTTCCATAAATCTAAAAGGACCACCTAATCGAGTCTAATTTGGTCTACGCGAAACTTAATATTAGTCATGTATATATTACCATATTATGTATGAATTTGCACAATTTTTTTATTATGAAAAAATCGTCCCCCCACCAGGGTTCGAGCAACGCAAAACAAAATGAATAAGAATGTAATTAGAGCTTTGCTAATTACCCTGGTGGGATAATTGGCTCAAGGATATTATTTCTATCCTTTGTACGTTTAAAATGAAGATTTGGAACGTGCAGAGAACATGCTTACCTATGTAATTATTGTATGATATGAATACCTCCGCAACAACGTACATAAATAACATTAAACTCAGCAATAAATACCGGTAACAGTGTTTTAGAATAATCTATCTAGCGCAGTGGTTCCCAACCTTTTTACTATGGTGGCCCAGTTTTGATGGTTATAAATATTGGTGGCCCATATGATAATTAAAATATGATAATTAAAACCCACTCTAATAAACAGAGTTTATTTCGACAACAGTTTCGATGCCCACTGGCATCCTCTTCGGGTGGATACAGAAAAACGAATGAACCAAAAACAAGAGGGAAAACAGTCCAGGGACCATTAAGAAACTCGCACCTAAGTTAGATCCCGTTCTCCCGACACTGGAAGGGCATTTTTATTAAAGGGACCCGCTTATAAGTACATTCGCACAAATTTAAAACTATCTTCTTGTTCTACGTATACATACAGATTCTTTTTTTTTTTTACATACATAATTATTACATTCATTATTAAATTTATTACATTTAATATTGCATTATTATTTATTATACAGAAATTATAAATTTATTATTACATTGATTATTACACTGTTATTTATTATACAGAAATTGTAAACCGAAAACCGAATGAAAAAGGAGAGAAGGAAACAATCCAGAGACCATTAAGAAATTCGCACCTAGGCTAGATCCCGTTCTCCCGTCCCCAGAAGGGTGTTTTTTTTTTTATTTTATTTTATTTTTTTTTTATTAAAGGGTCCCGCTTATAAGTACATTCGCACAAATTAAAACTATCTTGTTCTATACATACAGATTCTATTATTTTGACATAATTACTGCATTTATTATTGCATTTACATTTTTTAACATTTATTATTATTACCTTTACACTAATTACATTTATTTTATTACTTTTATTATTACATTTATACTTATTTCCATATTTATTACTTCCATTATTACATTTACGTTTATTATTCCATTTACATTTTACCTAAAAAAAAAAAAAAAGAAACCCGAATGAACCAAAAGCGAGTAAGGAAACAATCCAGAGACCTTTAAGAAATTCACACTTAGGTTAGAACCCGTTCACCCGACGCCGTAAGGGATTTTTTGACCAAGAATCTCATTAAAGAATCTGTATGTATAGAACAAGATAATTTTAATTTGTGCAGGTCGGGGGAACGGGATCTAGCCTAGGTGCGAATTTCTTAATGGTCTCTGGATTGTTTCCTTCTCGCCTTTTTCATTCGTTTTTCGGTTTACAATTTCTGTATAATAAACAGTGTAATAATCAATGTAATAATAAATTTATAATTTCTGTAATAAATAATAATGCAATATTAAATGTAATAAATTTAATAATAAATTTAATAATAAATGTAATAATTATGTATGTAAAAAAACTCTCTGAATAGGGTTTATGGAAAACGTAATTTCTAAAATAACAAATCAGTATACAGGTGTGTATATACAGTATCGAATTGAATAACCTTTATTAATAATAAAATAAATAGATTCTTTTCAATTTCCAATGACATGAATAATTGTGAAGCTCTACTATTTATTTTATTTAATTTGGCCCTTAAGCGTTAGGCTTTACTAGGCTATTATTAAAAATAAACAGCTAGTTGTTATTAATTAATAATAAATAAATAAGTATTATTAATATTTAAAACATGTATTAATCTTAAATTATCACTACTGACATGACAAATACAAGGTCACCATTGAAGGCACTATACCAATACTCAGTGGTGGTCCTGGCATTTTTGGCGCCCGAGGCGAGATCATGCAAAGGTGCCCTTCCTCTGTCAACAGCACACTCCCGCCTCCGCCTCCCCCGCCCCCCGGTGCATAACCTCTGCCGAAATAAATACACTGAACACATTGTCTTTAAAACACAAAGCACTTCCTTCATTTATTGTTCTTAGCTTCAAGTAAGAACAAGTTGTCTTGAAACAAAAACTACAAAGCAATCTTGTATGAATAATAATTGAACACTCGATAAAGATTCCCAAATATATTGCAAACAAAATAAATATTCCAATGTATATTGCACACAAAATAGATAAATAAAAAACTAATAAATCACACAATATAGCTTAATAAAGGAATAAGATTGCCAGCTAGCAAATAACTGAATTTTAAAGTTGGTTTGGAAGTTTTAGGTCTAGTTGTTTTCCTATTAAAACCTGATCCTCCTGGTCTTCCTTGATGCAAATTCATCAATGATGTCATCATAGGAAATCTGCTCAGAAACCGCATGGTTAATACTGATGACAGCAAGACCACTGAGGCGGTCTTGCATTATGGTAGATCTCAGGTAAGTCTTGATGAACTTGAGCTTGGAAAAGCTCCTCTCCACTCCAGCAACTGTCATTGGAAGGGTGACACCAACACTGAGGGCGACCCAGAGGTTGGGATAGATCTCTCAGAGCTGCTTTTCATGGATAAGCGTCAGCAGCTGAAGTGCTGTCATGCTCGTAGATGGCAGTTCAGGCAAATTCTTTAATTCCTGTGCCAACTCCCTACCATCTAGGTCAGAATGTCCGACATCTTAAATTGTTGCTGAAGGTTTTTCACTGTTCTGACGGCTTTGTCCTCTTCAACATGATGCTCGGCCAGACACGACTCACTGTAAACTAGAACACATACGAAATTGTGGAGTGGAGAAAAATCCGTCGCTAGCTACACTCTAATTTACTCTGCTTGATTTTAATAATTATAAACAGTTTTAACTTATACCTATTTCATTGCTTGTTTATTTTAATGAAATAACTTTTAATTTAGTTTTATAAATTGATTTTTTACGAGCAAAATCGATACCTATCACCAAGGATCTATCTCCAACCGGGGTTGGTTAGACCGTGAGTTGGTAAAATTTCTCGAGCCCTGGACTGGAGCCTGTTTGAGTAAAAACAAAAAACGGGCGTGCTATGTCGCCCCCGCCACCAATTGGCGCCCTAGGCGGCCGCCTATACCGCCTATGCCCAGGACCGCCACTGCCAATACCATACAAAGAAACCAATATTATACACGAGATATAAGAACTGAACAATCCCAAGAAATGTTTTTAATACTAGATTACACACGAGAAATTAATAATTAGTAAACAATATTAATGGACATTAATCCTAGATTTTTGTTAGTATGCCATTATTAATCGGGATTTCAACTTGGTTTTAAACAAATTTACATTCACAATATTTTTTATATCGGCATGCAAGTCATTCCATAGTTTCAATCCAATGAAAATGGGTAGTTTTTGAGATGAAGACAATCTAAATTGAGGTATAACAAGCTTTGATCTATTTCTGGTCTGATACGAGTGGATTTCTTGATGAGTTACAAAATATCTATTTACCCATTGCAAATTAATGATTTTGTTCTTACACTCGTAAATAAAAATAAAATGTGCCAGTTTGGTTATATCGTTGAGCTTTAGTAGATATACACGATAGGTGTGTTCCTGGAAACTACCGCGTATAGTGAATTCGCGTATAGCGAGGTATATATTTTCCCAAAGATATAATGTTAATTAGGGCCGGGGGTACGTTCCACAAAATTTTTTCAAACTATAATAAAACCTAAAATCAAAAGATAAACATATCCTATCAACTGTTTATGCAATCAAAAACATAACGATAATATAAACTAATTATAAACCTGAAAGAGAATAATAATTAGTGCATAATATCATACATTAATTAAACAAATACTTAGGAAGGTGGCAAAGGCGCTAAGCCCGAATGAAGGCAAACTTGAAGATGGAATTTAGGCTTGAAGGGTTGTTGCAGGGTTATCTGGATTTGAATCCGAATCTTCGAAGACTGGGGGCCTTCTATAGGGTGTCCCCAAAAAAACTATATACTCTTTATAGCATCATATATTTTCTAATTTAAAAAAACCCAAACAATATATTGTTATAGCAATTGCCAATGAAAGGTAAATTAGTAATCTAAGTGATCAAAATGTTATAGCGAGTTGTTTGCATATAAAATTTAATTAACTACGCCAAGTGCTCAAAATGTTCTCCGGCGGCATGAATGCACTTTCAATACAACAAAATCGTGTGGTCTGATGAAGCTACCTTCAAGCTGAATGGCACAGTAAATCGACACAACTGCAGGTACTGGTCACTTGATAATCCACACGTTTATGTGGATAAACATGTTAATTTACCAGGATTAACAGCATGGTGTGGTTTATCATCCAGGGGTTTGGTTGGACCATTTTTCTTTAATGGGACAGTTACCGGTGCCGCATATCTCGACATGCTGCGGACAGAAATTATACCTGCAGTTCGGAAGTTGTTTGGAAACGACGACTTTTACTTTCAACAAAATGGAGCCCCCCCTCATTATCATTGTGATGTCAGAAGGCACCTCGATGAAACGTTGCCTAACCGTTGGATAGGACGAAGAGGAAGCGTTGAGTATCCTCCACGTTCACCGGACTTGACTCCACTTGATTTTTACTTGTGGGGCTACCTGAAGGATGCAGTTTATGGTACAAGACCCGCAACACTAGAACACCTTAAGGATGCAATTAGGGAAAAGTGCGGGACCATCACAGCATCCACATTAGTCCATGTCTGCGAATCAGTTAGTCGACGCCTTCAAAAGTGCATTCATGCAGCCGGAGAACATTTTGAGCACTTGGCGTAGTTAATTAAATTTTATATGCAAACAACTCGCTATAACATTTTAATCACTTAGATTACTAATTTACCTTTCATTGGCAATTGCTATAACAATATATTGTTTGGGTTTTTTTAAATTAGAAAATATATGATGCTATAAAGAGTATATAGTTTTTTTGGGGACACCCTGTATATGGGTGGAATTAACGTCTTCGAATGCTCGCGCGGATGGACTTGAGAATTCTCGAACCGCGTAACATCGAGTGTGTTTCAGCTTTATTATGAGGTAGGTCATTAATTAACATGGGCGCAAATTCCTATGGGACAGGAAAGGTACATATCGGGTGGCCACAAAAAAACTTTACTTAATTCAAAGTTTAATAACTGCAACAATTCAAAACTTATGCGATTGAGCTTTGGCACACATTAACAGATGGTTATAATCTATAATTGCTGGAATTTTCAAATATGTAGGTTCTATAGTTTTGTTACAGTGAACAATTTAAAAGCATATGTCTAAAAATAGCATGCCGAAGAAAATGAATTTGAACTTAACAAAATTTACTTAAACAAATGGTCAATGTGACCACCTCCCTGTTGGTAAACTGCCCTCAATCGCTTCTTCCACGAGGAGATGCACTTTCGAACCTCATCTAAGGTGATATCCTCCCATGCTCTACTGATTTTCTCCTTAAGTTCATCTTCGGTGAATTTGTCTTTCTGGCTGCCGTAAACCTTCACCATGAGGGAATCCCATACTGAATAGTCCATCGGATTACAGTCGGGAGACTGAGGCGGCCATTCATCCATTTTGATGAAATTAGGGGTCTCTTGCTCTAGATGATTTTGGGTCGCTCGGCTTGTATGGGCGGGTGCCCCATCTTGCTGGAAAATGTAGGCCTCATCAGGATACAGCTGACGACAATCAGGAAGTAACCCATTATCTAACAGTGCTCAGAGTTAACTTTAGTTTCGTTTGTGGCAATAAAATGAATTCGTGTTTTCCCCTTCCATGAAATTCCCGCCGATACCATTACTTTTCTGCTGAATCGTGAGGTTTCATGATAAAGCCTGGAGGGAGGAATGTCCTTTTTCCTTGAACCATAAACCCTGTCATTTTGCCTGTTTTTGGCCACCTCCAACGTGAAATCCTTTTCGTCTGTAAACACAACTTTTTGCACGTCTTCAGCTGAGTAGCGTTCATATAGGGATTTACAGCGGGTCTTTCTACGCTGTCTTACATTCTGATCACGCCGAGAAACTCGAATTCTCTTGTAGGCCTTCAATTTCAAACGTTTTTACAATCCCTTGTACAGAGGAGCGAGAAATCCCAAGTCGTACGCAATCTGTCTCTGGGAGCGATGAGTTCCTGGTGTATTCTCCTGGGATTGAATCAGTTCCTCCACGGCAGCCTTATTTTCTTCTGTTGAAACACTTTTGGGCCTGCCGCTGCCGGGTTTTCTAGCTGTTGATCCAGTATCCTTTATCTTTCTTATTAAGTTATAAACACTTTGACGAGTCCAGTTCTTTGCGGGGAATTCTCGGACAATCCTATTTCCATTCCAACCTTTTTCCTTGACACATGCTTCTATGATGGCTTTATCACTTTTACTTAACGTCATGCTGGCGGGGTTTTAACGGAAAAATAAAAGAAAGCAAATTCACATTAGGTTTAGCCTACGCCAGCGCGCGTGTCATACTACGCTACATTAGGTTTAGCCTACGCTAGCGCACGTACGTGTCAGATGCACACCAGGCATGCTATTTTTAGACATATGCTTTTAAATTGTTCACTGTAACAAAACTATAGAACCTACACATTTGAAAATTCCAGCAATTATCGATTATATGCATCTGTTAATGGGTACAAAATCTCAATCGCATACGTTTTGAATTGTTGCAGTTATTAAACTTTCAATTAAGTAAAGTTTTTTGTGGCCACCCGATATATCCCCCGCTTTTTGAAGGCCGGGGACAAAGTATCAACCACGCTATTTGGGAATTATTAGGAACTCTTATTAGGCTAACGGTATTCCAAAGTAACAAGAGGAATTATCATACATATAATACACGCCTTCAACCTGTAATATATATATATATATATATATATATTTATGATATTTCAAATACATGTGCTACAAATTCATTAATTTTAATATCCAAATGTGCTCCCCGCTTCTTGATAGCGATTTGTGCCCATGTTATTAATCAACCGCGTAACCCCAAACTGGCGTATTGCGGGGGTATACCTATACTTAATAATAATAATAATAAGTGAAAAGATTAAATATAAAATAAATTAAAATGTAAATAAATAAATAAGTAAATTTATAAATATATATAACCTTGGTTAACCTTGGATTTGCTTCTGCCCGAATTGTTCATTCTGACGAAGGTCAAGCTTGTTGCTCTACCTTAGACCTACAGCTTAACGTGGAATCTGACCCACGACCCACCACGGAAGGCTAGAAATTACAAAGTCCTTGGCCGGACTCGATCTCGGGACCTCCCGATTAGCAGCCCAGCGTCTTAACCACTAAACTACCCAGGGTACCCATTTATGTACCAACCAATTTATTTTTATTGTGTCAAAGGATGAACAGTTGGGTTAGCTGCGCGCCGTCTGCCGTCACCACAAATAGAACTCGGGGCTGATGGAATAGCTGTTAAGTAAACAACCTATTCCTAATTAATTTTTCAGCGAAGATATTTTCCGAATCTAAACAATTACGAGTTAGATTGACTTTATGACGTTATTTACTCAACCTGTCCCTTACAAAATTCAGATTTCTCGTTTTATTAAAAATTTTCAGGAATTCGCACGACACTAATATTTTTGTCAATAGCTCGCCTTCGAGAGAGATCATTTCTTAATATTGATATTCAAAAATATAATTGCAGTTTCGTTATCATCTTGTTGATATCAATTTATAGAATTTTGCCTGGCCTTACACCTCTTCTTTCCTTATCTTGTGAAAAGCTGTCGGCAATTTCAATGTTGGTATCTGTTGTCACTCTTTTCTTACGAGGTTCATAGACTTCAAGAGTCGAAAGAGATTCATAAATATGCGAATAATTTTCTTTTGCGCGTCCCGGCGATTCAATACAAAGTTGATGAAAAAAGGGAATTACCATATTTATATTATATATATATATATATATATATATAATATATATATATATATATACACTGTATACAGGGTGCGGCAGAAGTCGGTTTACCGAGAATAACGGAATCACTTTGTGAAGAATAATATTTATCATTTACTACAGAAATTATTCAAAGTGTCCTCCATCATGTTCAATACACACGTTGCATCTTTAAACCACTGAACAACAAATAGGGCAGCACAGTTCTTTGTTATTATTGAACGTCTCGAACTCTCGGCGTATCAAAGTCTTCGTGTGATTAATGTCGGGTATAATCAAAGATAGAGTTTACGGCCAGAAACCTCGGGACTTCGATTACACGATGACTTTGATACGCCAAGAGTTCGAGACGTTGAATAATAAAGAACTGTGCTGCGCTATTTGTTGTTCAGTGGTTCAGAGATGCAATGTATGTATTGAACATGATGGAGGACACTGAATAATTTCTGTAGTAAATGACAAATATTATTCTTCAGAAGGTGATTCCATTATTCTCGGTAAACCGACTTACGCCGCACCCTGTATATATACATGGGCGTCGATTGCGGCGGGGACGCAGGGGACATGTCCACCCCACTTTTTACAAAGGGGGGGCGGCAACCTACCATGTCACATTCAATGGCAAGTCATCCAAAAACAAGCTTTTTCCGAACGGGATCCCTCAAAGCTCTGTTCTCCTGTTCTCTCACCAACACTGTTCAACTTATACATGCATGACATTCCAACACCCATAGATAACAAGCTTACCTTATCATCATATGCAGATGACATCACTCTAACATCCACCCACAACAATATCGACACCGCTACAAATAACCTACAAACATACATAAACAGTATACAAGACAGGCTCACACACAATACACTCAAAGTAGCGCCCACAAAATGAACTATCACCTTGCTTACAAGCAACACAAAAGAATACCAGATAACTCGACAGCTTGCATTAAACACCACCAACATTCCACACACTCACAGGACCAAAATACTTTGGGTCACATACAACACATCATTATCTTCTGCAAACCACATTCAGGGCATTAAAAACAAATATACGTCAAGACTTAACACGCTTAGGGTACTAACAGGCACAAACTTTGGACACCAGCAGGAAACAT
Organism: Bathynomus jamesi; assembly: GCA_023014485.1. Taxonomy (NCBI): domain Eukaryota; kingdom Metazoa; phylum Arthropoda; class Malacostraca; order Isopoda; family Cirolanidae; genus Bathynomus; species Bathynomus jamesi. The sequence continues at coordinate 199,585 of JAJOZX010004475.1, forward strand.
CACTCATATACAAACAATATATTTGCTCAGTTATGGACTATGCTAGCCCATGCTGGGCACCCATTATCTCAAACACACACATAAACACCTTACAGACAATACAAAACAACGCACTTCGTATCATTACAGGATGCACTCAAACAACACCAATAGAACACCTGCACACAGAAACAGAAATACTGAAAGTTATAATGTTATAATGTTTCAGACCAACAAAGACCCTAGGATCCACTCATGGCTGGTCTACCTAACTGTGTTTGTAATTGTGTATTGTGCATGTCCTCCGTGGTGGCGGAGGGGACCTACAATTTTAGTGGATTTCGAACCACAAAGAACATAAGAACATATAAAATTTTTATAGTGGGCACACTAGGGGCCACTTCGGCCCATCGAGGTGGCTCCACTATGTAAAAACTGCCTGTACATTGGCAACAACCAATTTTTACAAAACTAAATAATTATCAATTTAAAACTAATTAATTATCAATTTAAAACTAAAGATAGAATCTCTGGATCCAGAGGATCAAGTCATAATAGACTACTATCCACAAATATGTTACACTCTATATCTATTTATAACCGACATGCAAATATATCAGATCCAAAGAATCCAGTCAATTTCATTACGGTATCCATCAATACTAGTACCTTGCCAACCAAAAATAAGTCACGGTCCATATCAATTGCGGACCAAGTCACGATTTACAACCATATACATTACAATATATATACTTAGGAGGAAAAGTGTAGGTGTGGCTGTAAAGACTGTACAGTAGGGCGGCTCGTTTTTACACTTTTTTCGATATTTGATTGGGGTAGTGCGGAAAAGTTGCGATTTGGAGAGAAAATAAAGTGTGTAAAATTTTTTTGATCTACGTCAATACCTTCCGGTGGCGGCGAGTCCTTAAAAATCGAAAAATAGGCCTAAAAACACAAAAATTTTATATAATTTTATATAATTTTTATATAATGTTCATTGTTCAATAACTGCTATTAATTTATTCAAGCCTATAATAGTGTTCTCAGGGTTGTTTGCACAGAAATATACCGGAATTAACATTTGTATAACATCTTGTTAAAACTTGCTTTAAATCAATATTTTGGGTATTTTAACGGCTAAGACGCCACCGGAAGTTATTAACAGATTGTGCTGAAATTTTTATTGTTTATTTTGTAAGTCTTTAAAACCATTTTCCAATCTACCCCGTTAGGCCTATTTTTAGATTTTTAAGGACTCGCCGCCACCGGAAGGTATTGACTTAGATCAAAAAAATTTTACACACTTTATTTTCTCTCCAAATCGCAACTTTTGCGCACTACCCCCAATCAAATATCGAAAAAAGTGTAAAAACGAGCCGCCCTACTGTACAGTAATGTAGAAATGTGTGTGCACCCATTTTGGGTCTCCCATTTAAAGATGTTTGTCGGGCAAGTGAAGATCATGAGTTTTTCAATACCTCACAGTACTATGGGGGGGCACCGCTCGGCAGAGGATGCTCTTTAAATGGTGTGTGTAAGGACAGAGAGTATCCCCTAACCCAAGATGCTGCCTCCCTATATCCCACAACACTTTTAAAAGTGTTTTCTTAAATTTGTTCTACATCTTGGCTTAAATGATTTCATACTATGACCTCTAGTCTGGTTATTGTGATCTTTAATGGAAAGAGAATCAAAATCTATCTTATCCAACCCTTAATTTTACTACCTTAAACTATACCCAATCTATCAACATATGCGTCTAATCGATTTTTAAACATGATTATGGACGTGCTACTAATTACTTCTACCAACAAACTATTCCAGCTATTTACTATTCTATGCGTAAAAACGTTTTTGGCAACTGCTGTCTGGAACCTTCTACTTGTCAACTTACACCCGTTATTTCTAGTCCTATTATATTGAGATATTTCGAAAAAGCTCTCTCTGTCCACGTTATCAAACCCATTCATAATTTTGAAAACCTGGATTAGATCACCCTTTAGCCTCCTAGTATCGAGTGTAGTCAATTTTAACTTTTTAAGCCTATCCTCGTACGACTTTGACCTAAGCGACGGAATCATCTTAGTTGCTCGTTTTTGAACTCCTTCGATTTTGTCTATATCTTTGCGCATATGCGGATTCCAAAATTGGATCGTACTCCAAATGGGGTCTAACTAATGATTTATAAAGAGGAACTATAATATCGCGCGATTTGTACTCAAAATTCCGAGCTATAAAACCTAACACTTTGTTCGCTTTATTGACCGCTACTGTACTTTGTTTCGCTACTTTTAAATCACCAGTGACTATAACTCCTAAATCTTTTTCATGCTCTACGCTTATCAACTCTTTCCCTAACATACTATACGCAAAATTACCGTTACGCGAACCTATATGTAAAATTTTGCACTTATCGACGTTAAATCTCATTTGCCATGTGACTGACCAATCAACGATTTTATTCAGATCATTCTGGATTTTACCTCTATCTTCGTCATTAATCGCCCTACCACCCAGCTTCGTGTCATCCGCAAACTTTGAAACTGTACTGACTAGGCCGACATCTAAATCGTTAATATACAGGGCGTCCCAAAAAAATGTATACACACTTTAAATACTTATAAAGGCAGTGTTTATTAAAATACATTTCATTTTCAAAATGTAATAGAATCTACAGACATTATTTAATTGTTTTGTCAACGCCTGTTTTCAAACTGACGTCCGTTCTGGTCCAGGCACTGCTGATAACGCGAAGCAATGGAATCGCAAACATCACGAAACATTTCGTTTGGTATTTGTGTGCATTCTCGTTCAATGGCTGCTCTCAATTCAGCGACTGTTGCAGGTTTTATAGCGTAGACTTTGTCTTTTAAGTATCCCCATAAAAAGTCTAGTGGTGTGAGGTCTGGTGAACGCGGAGGGTATTCTACGAAACCCCTTCGTCCAATCCACATCCACATCGTGCCAAGTACCACTCGCAATACTCCACTCTTCGGTCCGGATCATCTTCATTATAGCATGGACTAATCTTGGAACGTAACTTTTCCATTGACAGCGCTTCAAAATGCGTTGGACAGACGATTCTGAAATTCCTACCTCACGACTCGCTTGCCGCACAGATTTTCTTGGACTTTGGTGATACGTTTCCAGTACTCTTTCTTGCTTTGTGGGGCTTGTCGATGTCCGTGGTCTTCCGGAACGCTTCTGTGGACATTCTGAACAGTTCCATCGGCTTCAAACTTATCTCTAATTCGAGTTATGGTAAGTCGCGTTGGTGGATCTGTTTGAAACTCCCTCCTAAACTGTCTTTGCACTTCAACTGCGTTTTCACACTTCCAGTAGCATTTTAGAATGAATTTCCTTTGTTCAGAGCTTAGTCTGACTGCCATTATTAATTCTAATGGGTTTAACTTGGAAAGAAAGAAATATCAATTGAGCTATCAGCTGTTAAAGTGTGTATACATTTTTTTGGGACGCCCTGTATATAAGAAAAAGCAAGGGGCCCAATATAGAACCCTGAGGAACGCCACTCGCTACATTAGCCCAACACGACTGAGCTCCATCAACGACCACCCTCTGTTTCCTACCTCGCAACCACTCTTCTATCCAATTTATTACTACACCCCTGATTCCATGAGCTTTAGTTTTCTCAATGAGTCTTTTGTGCGGTACGGTGTCAAACGCTTTTTGAAAATCTAAATACACTACATCAACCGCCCGATGACTATCGTAAACTTCAACCACGCTTTGAAAAAATTCTAAAAGATTAGTTAAGCAAGATTTGTTTCGCCTAAAACCGTGCTGCGTATGTCTAACTAAGTTATGCAATTCTAAGTGTTCGACTATACGATCGCTAATTATTGATTCCAGTAGCTTACCTACAACGGACGTTAAACTGATTGGCCTATAATTCCCGCCGCACCTTTATCGCCTTTCTTAAAGATAGGTGTTACGTTTGCTAACTTGAAATTATCTGGTACGCACCCCTCAGAAATAGACGCATTAAAAATCTTTGTTAGCGGCACAACAATGCTATCTTTTAATTCTTTTAGTTGTATGAGATATATGGAATCCGGCCCCGGTGATTTACGCGTTTTCATTTTATCAATATAGCGCATTACCTCCCCTTCACTAACCACAATATTATCCAAAATATTACCATTATCAAAAGGTATTATGTCTATGACCGTAGGGATATTCGTTACATCTTCTGTAGTAAAAACTGCCGTAAAGAATTCGTTTAGCAAGGTAGCCATTTCCTTGTTTTCAGAAACTAGATCTCCGTTAACATTTTTCAACGGCCCCAAGACACTTTTTACTGGATTTCTATTGTTGACGTATTGAAAGAATCGCTTGGGGTTTTCTTTACCGTCACGAGCTATGGAGATTTCAAATTCGCGCTTGGTTTTTTTTATTACACTTTTCGCTTCACGCCTTAGAGATATGTAGTTGTTTCGTCACCACAAATTGTCTTTATCGCACTTATGTAGCCTATAAGCCCTATCTCTACTCTTTAAAAGGTCTCCTACTCTAGAAGTAAACTACAAGGGCTTGTTATTTACTTTCGCACGCTTAATTTTGTACGGTACACATTCCTCATTTATAGTCCTAAATACCTTTTCGAACGATTCCCACATTAGTTTTGCGTTGGAGTTCCCCGTTACGTTTTCCCAATTGACGTGTGACAATTTTTTTCAAAATTTACTAAAGTCTGCGTGCTGAAAGTTAGGAATTTTAGTCGAGTTAGCTGGTTTCGAGTGACTTACTGAGAGGACAAACTCTACCATATTGTGATCGCTATTGCTTAACGGTTCTATTACTTGAAGATCAGTAATTAGCCTATCATCCGTAGTTATTACTAAATCTAAAATACTGTCCAACCTCGTAGGTTCCCCAACCTTTTGAATAAGAAAGCTATCCTCGAGAAAATTAACTAAACGATTACCTTCCGCGTCTCCCTGCATTGTATCGTAATTCACGTTGGCGCAATTAAAGTCACCCATAACTAAAGCCTGCTCACTACCTATTATTCTCTTTAGTTCACGATATAACGCTTCGTCCGTATCAGCTGTTTGATTAGGGGGCCTATATATAACCGCAACAACAAGTTTGAAATCGTTCAATTTAAATTCTGCTATAGTCGAATCTATTGGTTCTGGAATTGTGTGCTTTACTTCTATAACGTTCGCAATATTATCTTCGATATACAACATAACACCGCCTCCTCGCCTACCTATTCTGTTTTTAACAAAAAGTCTATAACCTCTAATTTGATACTCCCCTACAAAGTCACGTGTTTCAGTGCTAAGCCACGATTCATTTTCGCAATTAAATCATAGTATTTACAAGCAATTAAAGAAAAAAATTCGTTTATTTTATTTCGTAAGCTACGAGCATTTAAGGATAAAACCTTCAAATTGTTTGTAATTACGACACCTTCGCCAGCGCAGGGGGAAATTTGTGGAATTTACGCTGGGACCGTTCGAGTTACGGCAGCCTGAAAAGAAGACAGTATTATGAAATAGTCTTCCTAAACGCGCAGCTCCAACGTCATTAAGATGAAGTCCATCTCCGAGAAACAAGTCCCTCCTGCCATAGAAACTGTTCCAAAAATTTGCAAAATGCACTCCTTCCTGTTGGCAGAGAGACTTTAGGTTATTGTTAATATAGGTCGCCTTGTAGTAGAAATCGTTACGTTTGATAATTCGAGGAAGTATACCTGTTAAAATAATCTTAGTTTTTTCCTTTAATCGCTCTAGTAAGTCCCTGTACCTAGCCAGCAGTTCTTCCGATCTAGAATTTAAAACGTTATTAGTACCGACATGAATAACATACGTTGTGTCCTCGGCGGTACCGTCTGTAAAATGGTCAACACTATTAGTTATATCCTCCACCCTTGCACCAGGGTAGCAGTAACGGCGCCTACGACGAGGGTTTCTCCACAGAATTCCTCGAGCTGCCCTCGAACAATGGAGTCGCCAACGAGTCGTATTTCCGGTTCATCAGCATCTTCGAAACCTAAAACAGAAAACTTATTGTTTGTTATTACTGGTAGACAAGTCTTAGGTTTTCTCAATGGGCTCAATTACGCACTCGAACGAAGGGTTGGGAACTAGGGGAAGAGAGAGGGCTATTAGTACTATTTATATTATTTGTAGAAACTGAGGCAGGAGGGGTCGTAACTGGAGTCTCAAGGGATTCTAATTTTGCCGTCAGGAGCATCACGCTTTCTTCAAGCCTAACTCTGGCCTCCCTCTCACGTTCTAACTCGTTCCTCAGCACTTCCATGCTTGAGCACCACCTTCAAACTAACTGTTCATTATTATTAGCCATTGTAAACGCGTAAGCGGCAAATTTCCCTTCACAGCCACTGCAAATACTTGACGGGGGTGCCATGGTCTTAATTAGTTAAAAAACAAAAAACAAAAAAACGAGTGCTTGGAAATTAATAAATTACAACGTAGGTCTACCGCGTGCTTATTGCGCTGTCACCTGAGCAAACCCGTAAAAATGTTCCTGAAACGCAGAAACAGAATCTTGTAACACAAATTTATACTAAATGAATATATAATTAAGCTACCGACGAAAAGATCTGTAAAAGAAAGAGTATTAGTAGTACTTATCTGTCCGCGATTCGACCGACTTTTTTCTTTTTCCCACGGTGTGTGACCACATTCTACCTGACCTCCCTGAGGAAGGGAAAATGAACCTTATGACTCCTCGTTTTCTGAGAGATTTGAAAAACAAGCAAGGCAAGCCACGTGCACTATCCTTAGTTTGATCAAATAATATAGTACTGAATAAAGTCAATAGATGAAATATATTCGTTAATGAATGATTAGCAACACGAAGTAATTTAGTTAAGAATGCACCAAACACTTTTTTTTAACCCATTATAACCTAGCGTTGCATATATGCAACGCAATATTTATCCCTAAAAATACAAATTTAAAAAAAAAATTCGTCAAAAAAAATTGGAATAAAACTTTGGATGAATGTGAAATGGATACAACCAAATCTGGCCGCCCAAATTTGCCACTCTCTCAGGAAACAAAGGACATCATTGAAAGCGGTACGCGTAAGCGGAAAAACAGCTGTGCTAAACTTTCTAGAGAGATCGAAGTGTTGAGAGGAAAGATCGTTAGTGGTGAGATCATTCGACTGTACCGTCATAGGCAAGGTTTAAAGCCTTGGCATGAACTTCCAAAGCCAAGAAAAACTCACTTAACATCGATGACAGAATGTGGTTTGCCCCTTATCTTGAAGATTGGGATGTGGATGATTTCATGCATTTAGCTGTCTCCGATGAATTTTTTGTTTACGTAACACGTCGGCCTAACTACCAAAATGACGAGTGTGGGCCACAACACCAGATGAAATCGATGACAATGAACATTATCGTGAATTATTAAAAAGTCCAGACTGTGTTGGTGTTTGTTTTGTTCACTGCAAAGAGCTCATGTGGGTGCTGAAGCCAAATGGTCAGAGTTGGGATGGACAGTATTTTCGTGATATTATTCTATCCCAGCATGTCATTCCTTTTCTAAGAAACCCAAACAATGTTATGGATGTCGATCAGGTCACACTTCTGCACGATAAGGCCCCCTGCTTTAAGGCATTAGCCACTCAACAGTTGTTGCGGAACCATGAGATCGATTTCTTTGGGAATGAAGAATGGCCAGGAAATTCTCCCGACCTGAACGTCTGTGAACAAATTGGATCAGTTATAAAGGACAAGGTTGAATGTCTCTCGTTTCAAGAACCTGCAGAAAATCGATTTTCGAAGGATACAATGACGCAACACATTGAAACTGTTTTAGCAAATTTGCATAACGATCAAGATCTATTCACGTCACTTTTGGCAAACTACCCAAAGCGAATTCAGGCTGTCTTGGAAGCCAATGGCGGGAGCACCAAGTTTTAATTGTTTCTCATTAAATGCAGGATTAAATTATTTTTTGTAAGGTATGTTTAGTTTTACTGTACCTCTAATGGTTTAGGCCATGGGCGGGGGGTGGGTGGGCTAAGGTTTATTGGAGCCCCGTAGATGACAGATTGAAAATACTGCGTGCTCTCCTTAAAGGAGGAGGCATGCACTTAGTGTGTTCAGAAGAGCACTGTCCATTATAATAGCGATAGTAAAAAGAGAGAGTGAGGCAACACTGCAGAAGAGAGAGCGAGATTGAATATAGTCAGTAAGAGGAGGGGAATTGATGAAATGAAAAGCCTTTGATTCCACCCAATCGAGTTGTGTGGGTTGAGCCACCCGGCGCATGAGAAGCGTACTGCTTACAGGGGCGGACAAGACCCCTGTACAGAGACAGCGACTGAGTGGGGGTGAAGAAACCGCGGAGGCGGTACAGCAAACCTTACCTCTTAGAAGTTGTTTTAGAAAGAAAACACTGAGAATGTTGAGAGAGAGAAAGGACTGAGTTGTGTATTGTTGAAGGTGAAAGGATAGTCGTGTGGAAGATTGTAACGAGTAGACAGATGAAAGAATTGAGCTTTTGAGGCATTCGAAACCACAAGGCTTTCTCTGACCCAATCAGAGATAGTAGAAAGATCAGAGGTCAGGTGTACCATAGCCGTCCTACGCGAAGCACAGTGTGTCTGTTGAGAGGGACGCTTTGTGAAGTGGGTGAAGAAGTGGAGTGGAAACATCGGCACAGGAGTGGATAGGACGGGAAGTACGACTTAATGGATCATGGATAAATAACAGGGAAAGAGTGGTTGAGAGGAGAGACCCCTGAGGAACACCACTATTAATAGCTTTAGGAGAAGAACACTGGCCATCAAAAATATTCGTACAAACAAATATTTCAATTATATTCGTCCTGATCTTTTGTACCATGCGTAGTATAGTTAGGAAAAGTTTAACGTTCGTTTGGAAAAAATTTAACAATAAAAAAATTAGTTTATCTCCAACATATCAGACATGGGGCTGAGGCCTGGCCTCGGCTTCGAGGCCGACCTCGGGCATATTTTGCAGGCCTCGGCCTCGGACCTCAAAAATGGTCTTTGCCTCGGCCTTGAGGCCAGCTGAAAAGTAGAAAGGCCTCGTGACTTTCGTGAGGCCTTAAGGAATCTTGACTTGTTTTGCTCTGTAAATTTCATCCCCCGGTAGCGTTGGGGTGGAGATTGTTCAGGTGGGCGCGCTCAGGGTGGATATTCTTCAGGTGAGGACCATGACCTGACAGGTGACCGTATGTGGCGGCATACTTTGATAAATATTATTTAGACAGGTGACCAGTCAGGCGACAGTCTTTGATAAATACTATTCAGTTAGGTGACCAACGGATTAGTGACAGGTCACTGTGACGTTAGGTACATAAATATTATATATGTCGCGGTATATAAATATTATTCAGTCCGTCAGCAGTAGACAAATTGACTTAATGTAGCAAAACTAGTGGGGGAAAGCAATCTATCAGTTGAACTGAGCTCATATGTGTTTGTTATTTATGTATATAAACTATTGTACTATATCTATTTCTATAACAAAAAATAGGCCAAACTAGAGAATAATACCACCTGGTATACTGATAACTAGCTACTAGCGTCGATAATTTTGTTTTTCGCCCCCTCCTAAATTGTAACATACTGTATAAACTTCTAAATAATATTGTTTTGAAATGAATATATAATATCGGATGCAAACAATAATTTTGCTAATATCGGCATTATAACCGAGATGCAAATTGTTATATTGTTTGCAAATAATTTTTTTGGTCCTTTTCATTTACTTTAATAATATAAATTATTATACATATAACTTTAAAAATGTCTGATAATGGATAATATCAGGTGCAAATATATTCTTAATATTATCGTATATATAATTATACAGGGTGGGCCGTAAGTTTCCATACATAGGAAAAATAAACATTTTTTTATGGACAACCATTTTTATTTATATAATATGCTCTACATGGTTGCCATTGTTTTGAAAACACATTTCAATACGTGTTCCCCACTGTTGATGAACACGCATTAGCACAGTTGACGTTATGCTTGTAATGGCGTTGGTGATACGTTCCTTTAGATGATTTATGTCTCGTATCTTTTCCTGATACACCATGGCCTTCAAGTGCCCCCAAAGATAGAAATCAAGGGGGGTGAGATCTGGGGATCTGGGAGGCCACTCCACAGGACCACGCCGACCAATCCAAGCATATTCTTAGGGTATCTGAAACATAAAAACAAACGTTTAATTTTTCCTATGTATGGAAACTTACGGCCCACCCTGTACTATATAGTAATGGCATTATATAAACTTCATACCTATAGACCTACCGTACATCAGAAAAATCGGTACTTAACGTATTAACAGGGGTCCACCACATATTGATGATTGGTTAGGTTGTTGTAATATTTTCGTTCGTTGAAAATTTCTAATACATCATATTTTTTAAATAGCAATATTTTTGGTACATGATCACGATTCATTCAATTCCATTCTTAATGCTATTAAAAATTTTTGGCCTCCAGAAACAAATGTTTCTAATGCGTAATATGTATTAATCATTGTAATATTTGAAATATAAATCATTGTAAATATTTTAAAAAATATTGCTATTTAAAAAATATGATGTATTAGAAATTTTCAACTAACGAAAATATTACAACTTAACCTAACCAATCATCAGTGTTGGGCACTAAAGCGTTAATCCGATAACAGTTAATTAACGAAGTTAACTTTTTTTAACGGACTATTAACGGAAGTTAATTTCCATTTATCGTTATCGGACCAGTTAACTTCCGATAACTCGATATTTAGTCTGTTAAAGTCCGTTAACACGTTAACTGCGAGGAGTCATTCACGGAAGATCATCGCTCCGCGAATGAATTCAAACCGCCATAACTTCAGTCTGCCAATTCCGTCCTCTGCCGCAGTGGAACGGCTCTTCTCTCTCGGCAAGGACATCCTGAGGCCCAAGAGGTCAAGACTGGCAGTTGGGCCTAACTTTGAGAAGTTGGTCTTTCTGAAGGGCAACCAGCACATTGTGTCATAGTCTTTAATAAATGTGCCTAAAATTTAATTTTACCTTTCAGTTCCCGCTATAATAATTCTCTGGTAAATTAAAATTTAGTTAATGGTTAGTGGTTACAAGGGTTTCAAAACATGTAATCAGTACATTTTTTTAAAAATAAAAAAAAAGTTATTAAGCAAAAAAGTTGCAAAACTTGATAAAAATATAGTTAAATACCTATTTATTGTTGGATTTTGCATAAATAAACATTTTCTATGGGTTTTAAAGCTTTTTTCCTTGATTTTTTTAAATGTTAGTAAAGAAATAGTTATCGTTAACGGATTATCGTTAACTTCCGTTAACTTTGTAGTAAAATTATCGGATTATCGTTATTGGAGTTAAAAATTGGGGTTAACGGATTATCGTTATCGAAGTTAACTTTTGGTTAACGGTGCCCACCACTGCCAATCATCAATATGTGGTGGTCCCCCGTTAATACTAAGTACCAAAAAATCTTCACATACAGTACAAGCTACAATTACATTAATGATCTTTGTTAGACTTTAAGACTATAATTTCTTATTGTCAAAATACATAAAAATGCAAAACTTAAAAAAAATAAGGCACCTCCAAATGTAGCTCTGTTTGCAACGCTCGCTAGAGTCGCTAATAATTGTAACCATTCAGAAATTATACCATCAACACTCATTGAGTACAATCTTGAAATATTATGCTAGATCATCTTCACATCATAACTTTCCTTACTGTCATAAATACTTGAAATATTGCGGGTATATTAAAATGAGAAATAAGAACTGCATGAAATGAGAAATAAAGTTATTGGGCTAATGTATGGTGCCCAGGAAATCTTGTTCTGGCAACTGTGTCTGACTGTGTGACCCGGCAAGTGTAAAAACACAGTTTAATAATTCCCTTTTATTAGGCAAGTGAAGTGAGCTATGTCTTTGTTTATTAATTTTGAGTAGAATCTTGCTTTTTCTTATGGATTTCAAAAAAAAAAAGACAGGCTAGTGTGAAGCTATGATAGCCTGGTAGGTTACCTTTCATAGAGCTTTAAGCCTAGGCTAGGCTAGATTGTTGAGCGTTCCCAAAGCATGGTAAAGCTTACTCGTAAAGGATTTCGGAGCGAGTATCTGCACCCAGAGGTGCAAATACAGCATTCGTTATTTTCATCCGAATATCACACCTCTGGGTGCAAATAAATTCAGCCTAACAATCTTAAGGCCTCGTGAGGCCTCCCCTAAAAAGGCCTCGGCCTCGAGGCCTTTGAAAAATGTGTCTTCGACCTCGTGGGCTTCTGAAGGCCTCGTCCCCATGGCCTGCAACATACAATATGAAACACCAAAGAATGAGGAAAATGAAAAAAGTTAAAATGGAAAAGTATATAAGGCCCTATATATAAAATTATGAAGAAATAAATTATGAAGATCAGAGGCCAACCAACACTTCACCGACGTCAACGTGCCTTAGCCATCCTGAACAGCACCTATGTCCCCCCTTACCCGTTCACAATCCCCAAACCTCTCATCCACAAACTCTCAAAAACCCACATCCCACAATCCCATATATATACATACACACACGAGGGCCACTCAATATATTTTTCCCCACCTTTTTTTTTTTCTTTCCAAGTTTCCTTGTAAGTTCCAGAAATTTTGTACACAGGTAGTTACATACCTTTTCTACAGGTTTTTATTTTTCCACATAGTCTCCATCCTTTTCTACGGCTTTCCTCCACCTCGAAACAAGGGCCTTGATTTCTTGCTGGTAAAAGTCCGATGGCTTCCGCTGGAGCCACCTCTTAACCCCCTCAACAACCTCATCGTCATTCTCAAACTTTTTTTTCACGAATAGCATCCTTCATTGGCCCAAACAAATGGAAATCAATCTGAAGGTGCCGGATCCGGGCTGTATGGAGAGTGGGGTAACACAGTCAAGCGCACTTTTGTGATGGCCTCTCTTGTTCGCAAACTGTTGTGTGGTGTTGCGTTATCGTGCAAAAGGACGACGTCTTCCAGTTTTCTCTCCGGTCGAACTCGCTCTATACGTCTCTGGAGTCTCTGTTTGGTAGCAATATATGCCTCTGAGTTGATTGATTGTCCTTTCTTCATAATGTCCACCAGAATCACCCCTTTCATGTCCCAGAAGATGGTGGCCATAACCTTTCCTGCAGAGGGAGCCATTTTGAACTTTTTCTTGCGTGGGGAGTCTGCGTGATGTCACTCCATGGATTGGCCTTTTGTTTCAGGTTCAAAGTGGAGGGTTTGTTTCTATAGATGTACAAAGATTCTAAAATTCCGAGTTCTGTAAGGTTATTGGTTCTTGTTAAAATTTCGAACCGAGTTTTGTGAAGGGGATGGTTGTTTTCATTACTATGGTTTCTAATTGCGGATTGTGGTGGGCTACTGAGGGGACGGTTGGTACGGACTGAAAAGCCTAAATATTGAGAAAGGCGTACCTCCAGTTGGAGTTAAGTACTGCCGACATACACAGCCTTACAGCTGTCCCTTCAGTAGCCTACCACAATCCGCAATTAGAAACCATAGTAATGAAAACAACCATCCCCTTCACAAAACTCGGTTCGAAATTCTAACAAGAACCAATAACCTTATAGAACTCCGAATTTTAGAATCTTTGTACATCTATAGAAACAAACCCTCCATTAACAACAATAGTTCATCTTACAAATTACAGCTCTTCTAACTAACCAACCAACCTACTTTCATACTTCCAACGTAACTGACCATATAATTTTCTCTCGGAATCTGCCGAATATGGAGGTTGACGTAATCATTGTGTATTTACCAGTTGAGGTAATTTTAATTTAATTTAATTTTAATGATTTTAATTTTATGTATTGATTTAATTTTAATTATTTATTCTTATTTTTGTTTTAAGGTTTTAAGATTTATAATTCACTGATGATGACAAAAGATCTACAGATCTACAGAAGCTAAGGCTAACAAAGACCCTAAGATCCACTCTAAGGTTAGCCCGAGAGAAAGGAAAGAGTAGGGGGTTAAGAGAAGAAAATAAGGGGTTAAGTAAGTAGCAACACCTATCACTCATGGGTTAACATTCTTTCAGAAAAAGAGAAAAAAGACTCACCATCATCATCCGCCGACCACTGCCGACAAGTCAGAAAAATAGTCGGAGAGAATAGGAAAGGGGTGAAAGATGAAAAGATGTAAAATAATAACGCTTACAAACCATGCGAACACAGTCTTAACTCAGTCATACCATGCAAACTACAGACATGCAAGTAGGGAGAGGATAAGAATAAAAAAAAAGTAGGTAAAGTTAAACAAAAAGTGGTTTAGTTTACTCTACGAGCTACATCTACGTTCATGTTAGTCTAATTTTTTATTTTATTGCTGGCATCACACGCTGGCATGTCACAAGCTGGCATTAATCGTCAACAGACTCATCCTCGACCACCACCCCAAGAGCTCCTGTTACTAATTTTTTTTATTTTAAACGTTAATATTTTTAAAATACCTATCTAAACGGTTCTTAAACATATTAACGCTGGTAAAGTGAACGACTGACGCGGGAAGATTATTCCATTTATCAATTACTCTAAACGTAAAGAAGTTTTTAGCGATATTAGTAATGAAACGTCTGCCACGCAACTTAAATCCGTTATTACGAGTATTGCTATTATCGAAAGTGAACAGTTTGTCAAAATTTACGTTATCGATGTTATTAACGATTTTGAAAACTTCAAAAAGCTCCCCCCTTAATCTCCTAGTTTCGAGTGAATGCAAGTCTAACTCGTTTATCCTATCTTCATAAGGTTTGTTGCGCAATGACGGAATTAGTTTCGTGGCACGACGCTGAACCCTTTCTAACTTATCAATATCCTCGCGCAAATACAGGCACCAAAACTGAACGGCATATTCTAAATGAGGCCTGACTAGGGACTTGTAAAGGGGCAATATAATATCCTTCGATTTAAATTCGAAATTACGCGCTATGAAGCCTAACATCCTATTAGCTTTTGCGCAAGACTCCAGGCACTGGTTCCTAACTTTTAAATCCTTAGGTACGCGTACGCCTAAATCTACTTCCTCGTCAACGCTCGCTAACTCTCTATCATCCATCGTGTACGTGTAATTATTGTTACGAGAACCTATATGCAAAACTTTACATTTGTCGAGGTTAAATTGCATCTGCCACTTATCCTTCCACTCCATAATCCTACTTACATCGTCTTGGAGCCTATTTCTATCGTCCTCGTTAACAACCTTACCGCCTATTTTAGTATCGTCCGCGAATTTTGACACGTTACTAGTCAATCCTACATCTATGTCGTTAATGTAAATTACGAATAGCAATGGGCCTAACACTGAACCCTGTGGGACACAGCCACCTACATCCAACCACTCCGATTCACTACCATTAACAACGACCCTCTGTCTCCTAGCACGAAGCCATTCCTCTAACCATTTAGCTACCTGACCGCGTATACCGTGCGCTTTAACCTTCGCAATTAATCTTCTATGCGGAACTGTATCGAACGCCTTTTTAAAATCTAAATAAATAACGTCAGCCGCTCTATGCCTATCGTATTCGCGCACTATTTCGTTATAAAATTCTAACAAATTAGTTAAACAAGATCTATGGCGTCGAAATTCATGCTGACTACTATTGATCAAATCTCTACTTTCTAAGTGATCGATGATGCGATCCCTAACTACGGATTCCAAAAGTTTACCTACAATTGACATTAAGCTAATGGGCCTATAATTGCTAGGTTCCGTGCGGTCGCCTTTTTTAACTTGAAGTCTTCAGGAATAATCGCCGTTTCGAGTGACTGATTAAAAATCTTCGTTAAGGGGCCTACGATAACGTCTTTCAAATCTTTCAAATGTCTGGGATAAAAAGCGTCAGGGCCTGGAGCCTTGCTAACTTTTAGCCTATCGATATAATGCGCAATCTCACCTCGTAAACAGTTATTTCGTCCAAAATAGTCTCGCTACTAAATGGAACGATATCATCCACGTCGGGGACATTATTTACGTCTTCTACGGTAAAAACTGCCGCAAAAAAGTTATTGAAAATACCCGCCATCGCCTGAGAGTCAGAAGCCAAAGCGCCGTTAACATCCACTAGAGGGCCTATGTTATCTTTTATCCCGGGCAGGGGTGCTCACACCCGTGCCCGCGGGCACACGTGTGCCCGCCATGGATTTGAATGTGCCCGCTGGTTTATTTTGGAATAGCCGGCCTAAATGAAATCTTAACTGGCAATATAAAAATTACTAGAAATGAATTTTTACATGCGAGCAGAGCGCTCACATACATGTTTAAAACATGTCTGAAACCATTGCTTTGCTCCGCCAATTTCTGTGTCGCTTAAAGCGACGATTCTATTTCAACGGATATAATGAATCGAGTTGGCTGATTGGGTGTTTCGTGAAAATACAACCAATCAGAAGGCATTTTAGAAACGACTCGCTAGGCTTTCTGTCTTTTCGAATTTTTATTGATTTTATAAAGATGAGTGGGCGGATCGATATTTAGTTCCGCGTTTGACCTGTCCGCGTGACCTTGTGTGTGGATGCGAACATGAAATGTGTCTATTTTTTAGTCGTTTATTACGTAATTTGACGTTTTCACATTTAGTATTAAAAGTTTAGCATCATGTCGACCGTTCACCCGTTCGTGTCATCTTGTGTGTGGATGCGAATTTGAAATTTGTCTATTTTTAAGTCGTTTTTTACGTAATTTGACGTTTTCACATTTAGTATTAAAAGTTTAGCATTATTTCGACCGGCAGCGTGTCCGATTTTGAAGTTTCAAGTGGTAAAAGTTCAGCCTCTGATATTAGTGGCTAGATCGCAAAATATTTTTTTTAAAAATTACATTATTTAATTTTATTTTTATTGACAGGGCTTCATAATGGCGACACGAACCAGTGATAAGACTATAAGGACGTATAATTTTCAAAGTGAATGGGAAGATATTTACTTTTTCTCAAACATAAATTCTAAATGTATATGCTTAATATGCCAATCTACTCTAGCTGTTGCCAAAAAATATAATGTTGAAAGGCATTTTAAAGCTAATCATAATCATTATTTTTAGTTCATAAATTAGGGGAAAATTTTGGTGTTTGTGCCCGCCAAAGATAATAGTTAGCAAATTTTGCCCTAAGGTCTCCGAAGTCTGAGCACCCCTGTTTTATCGGCTTACGATTATTGACGTATTCAAAAAACTTTTTTGGATTATGTTTTATCATCCGCAGCTATAAGTATCTCTAAATTGCGCATAGCATTCCTAACTGATCTTTTAACCTGACGTCTAAGCTCGATATATCTATTAAAGTTAGCTGCCGTGCCATTGCGCTTATTAAATCTGTACGCTCTGTTACGCTCGTTTATGAACTCGCGTATTTCCCTAGTCTACCACTTGGGCCTACCATGATACAAAAAATAAATGTTTGCTGTTGTGATGGTCTTTCTTTTCATATATATGCGTTCATTTGGAAAATATTTCCCTAACTTTAAGGTTGAATCTGAATAGGAAGAAAAAAAGTATTTCGCACTTCAGCGAATAGCCATCTAAATTGATGATAGGTACATGGATAGATGGACACACGACAGTCCATGATTCTACTGCATTTACAGAATGACTCATCAGTAAATATTTTAGGATATTTTTTTTAATGCAGCTTTAAAAATTAAAGGGTTCAATATTTTTTTTTTATGCAGAAAAGAGGGGCCAAGGGCGGGTGCCCGCAAAAAAGCCAGCCTTTATAAGAGAGAGAGCAAAATTTAAGGTCTCCGCTGTTTAAAATGTTATTTTTTTTCTTCTTAATTTTGGAAAGATTGTGTAGTGTGTTAAATGTATGCATGTGTAGTGAAGAATAAAGGGAGAAGTGTGTGTTTGACAGCATGCTCGACTGCTCACACGGTAGACGAGACAGAAAAAGATCAGCTGAGGAGGACAGTAACAGGAGAAACGAAAGTTGCAGCACTCCCTGTCTCCTGCTTAACATCCCCCCCACGGGGTACCTCCCTCAGGGGTGGATTAAGCTTGTGCGTGGCCTGCGGCACATTCGTAACCGGGGGTCCTTGCCTCGGTTACGAACATGGGCGTCGTGGTTAGGAAAAATGAAAATGTAGGTCGGCCATTAGTGAAGAAGTGAAAATTCCATTAAAAAATTGCAAAATTGCAAAAAAAAAAAAAAATGACAGAAAATGATGAATTGCAATATAAAGATCAGTGATTACGGCCGAAAGTGTCAATAATCTACAGCGCTATCGCAACAATGGCTGCAGCGACAGACACTGTGATCGTGACGTGTACAGTGTGCTTGTGGCGTGGGGTGTGCTGCGATATGCATTCGCAGCGCGGAACCCCCGAAAGGAAGGGGCCGGCGGCATATGCCGCTTTTGCCATATGGTTAATCCGGCCCTGACCTCCCTGGTCGACTGGTGTCTACACTCTCCTCCCAGTAATATGAACCTCCCTATTTCCAAATCACTGCAACCATGTGAGAAATCCTAAAGCCAGACTGGGAAGATTTATATAGCCCGGCAGCCCGGACTTGCCCGGATGTATTGTTGGGCAACTATATTTTCATGTCCGTGTTCCCGGCAGTTGTCCTGAGGAAAAGCAGATTTTTCAAAACCTACAGAATGTTTGAAAGAATAGACTGAGAAATACTGTAGTGATACAAAATAAGAGCCAAAGTAAGAGAGAGTAACACAGAGGATACAAGATCAAGCCGCCTACCTAGTACCTAACCACCCCCACTACCAGAGAGACCGGAACCAAGTTCATCTCGTCAGCGGCCCTGTATGGTATGCATAGCTCATTTCACGCAGAATAACATACGTAATGAAAGAAAAAAATTGAACGATTGAATGGGAAACGCTTAATAAATCAATGTATACAGATCGCATAGCTGAGTCAGATATTTGTTTAAAAGTTATATATACTTTTATCACGTAAGAGCTACATTGGCTACGCATATGCTTGCAGATTTACTAGGGCCGATTTTTTTTTTTTGTTTTTTTTTTTGTTTTTTTGGCGCCTGGCAGGCACCGAAAAAAAAATCGGGCCTAGTAAATTTCCATAAAATATAATCAGGGCAATTGAGATAAATGTCCGGACAACTGCATTTCGGAAGTCACTAGCCCAGAGCAACTAATCCCAATCAATCTTCCCAGCCTGAAAAAAATCCAACCAATGATAATTTTTTGCTGAAAGTGTATCTAATATATTCATCGTTTGTAAAACATTTAGATTGTCATATACAAGTTTCCTTCGGGTTCCTCCACTCTTTGAATGAACAGCTCTTAATACCTCAATCAAAGTGTCTTCAACGTTTCAAAGTGGTGTAACCGTTTGTCAGATGACCAAAAGTCCATCACCTCCGCAGTGGTGAGGCTCGGTGACGAAGTAATTCAAATTCATTGAATGATCCGGTGGTTTTCTTTAGAATTACTTCTCGCTTGTCAATATTCCCATTCTCATTTGCGGTCCACAAATCGAAAACCTGGAAGTGAGAATAATTCCAAATCTTGGGAAAAAAAGTAAAAGGGACTGACCCAATTGCAGACTTGAGGGGTACTTTTTTTTTTCAAGAAAATTCTGACAATTCTATTTTGAGAATAGAAAAGGGTCGTTCGAGAAATCTCCTTCGAGAGTTCCACTTTCGAATTTCTCATTCATGGACGAAGACCAAAATGAGAAGTGGAAAGTGTAACCTTTCTTTATGACATTGACACTTGAAGTATTCGGATATTTTTGTAGGATTACAGGTACATTATTTTTGTCGAATTAAAGGTTTCTTTTTTTCAAGCACTGACAACAGTTTCGATGCCCACTGGCATCCTCTTCGGGTGGATGCCAGTGGGCATCGAAACTGTTGTGGAAATAAACTCTGTCTATTAGAGTGGGTTTTAATTATCATATTTTGACCTTCACGTAGAAAAAAGTGAGGTAATTATTCGTTTTTTGACCCACTCTCTTTTTATAATGAAGCAAACTTTTCTGGTCAATTTTGAGGTGTTCTGCACGAATCTGCCATCCGTTTCCTGTGCAAATGCGTAGTTTTCGAGATATCATCTTGAAAACTACGCATTTGCACAGGAAACGGATGGCAGTTTCGTACAAAACACCTCAAAATTAACCAGTAAAGTTTGCACTCGTCATTTTCGTTTAAACTAATGAATTTAAATGAAAATATCATGACTTAACCTAACCAATCATCAAGGGCGTACAGTTGACCTAACTGGTGTAACGTACTGAACTGTCCGCAAAACATTAGGACCGATCAATTTGTGATGCGTGATCTTTACGGGGGCTCCGCCCCCGTACCCCCGAGACTTAAATTATACAAATGATAATGTAATAACATGTGCCAACCTTGCATGGGTAGTCCGCTAAATTTCGCCTGCCCTTAAACTGAAATGACACGTTTATTTTTAGGATTTTTTTTTACGGCATCTAAAGACCTTCTGGTCTTTTCTTAAAATACAAGCACTATTGTATTTAGGGCAGGTCACGGATGTCTTAATTATTCCGTGATTGAAAAAAAGGTCTAAACTCTTGTTTTCATCGAGGGCAATATGGCGGATCACGTCTTCAAAATCAAGTTCACAAGATTGACACGTCATAATACTAGAACGAAAATCACCACACTAACAAAAAACAGAAAGAAGTAGGCAAAAGCAAGAAAAAGTAGCCAAAAATAGCCAAAAAAGGTAGCCAAAATAAACAAACTAACCGAAATTTATATACATACATATTAGAAAATAGAAATTTTTTTTTTTATAAAAAAGTACATTTTATACAAATTTACACAAGATATATATATTTTCTTATTCAGTTTTGATTGGTTATTCAATATATACTGCTGTTATAGCTGGGTGTGACTGGGTCAAAAAACGAATATTAACCAAAAGTGAAGTTTTTTGCACTGACTAACATTTTGCACTTCTGCAAAATCTTGTCAATTTCGTTTATTCTCATTTTAAGATTCCCCCAATTAATCACTGTTCTTACGTTTTGGTAGTTGTTACTGTGACTACTACCCACTCAATGGCATTCCCATTTGCATTTGTGGTCCACAAGCGAGACTGAACAAAAGTGAAAAATTCCACATTTGAAAAAAAACGTGTCTTAATTTGGAAAAAAATGTTTTCGTCGCTGAAACGGCGCTGAGTGGTAAGGTTTAATATTTCCTAACCTAACTTATTTTAACCAATTAGAATCTAACCTAACCTATCAGAATTTAACTTATCGTACCCTAACCAATCAATTTAATCTAACCAGTCGTAACCTAACCCTGACCAAAGTGGGAAAGTCCTTGGATGAGTGACATGAATTGGGAATAAACCAACTTGAAAATGTCTCGTTTGAGATTCTCATTTTCTCATTCTTGAGCGTAGAATCGAATGAGAATGATGGTGAGTGAGAGTAAACCCTTTACTGTTCATGGAGAGTTCCGGAAAAAAATTCGACTAGAAATAACATTCCTAAAAAGCACAAGAAATTACTAATCAGTAATGACTGGATTTTGACTTTGAAATTTTATTATTGTACTAAATACAATAAAATATCAAAAGAAAGACCACCACTAATCAACAATTTTTTTATGCTTTTTAGAAACTTCATATTTCTAGGCAAACTTATTTCCCGAAACTGCGCATCCGGTTCGTTCCTTTTAAAACATTCGATTGGGTCATTACAAACAGCTAAATTACTATTACGTCCTTGGGCGACGCCTGCAGAGTCAGGTCCAGTTAGGTCACGGAATGTTAACTGAACTTAATTTAAGCAAGGTGAGTTTTGCAAATTTTAAAACTTCAATTTCCTGTTACGTCGGATGTGAAAAGGTGGTCATGAGACTTTAAATGGAAATGAACCTTTTTCTCATTTAAAGAACTGTCATATCGAAACAAGTTTCCTCAGTCCGGAATCTCATTTAAAATCTAATTTCCGCTTGACGAAAATTGTAACCGAAGCTGACATTAATATTAACGGTAATAATTTATTATTATTAATTGACTTTGTAAACATCTCTTAAGCTTTGCTTTTAGCAATTTCCATGGTATTAAAATCAGTATAGGCCTATATTATATTATATATATTTGGAAACTACAAGTAACCACAATCCAACGGTGTTCCTACCTGACACACGAGAAAGCAGAACCGTCTTTGTCCTCACCTCTCTACGAGCAGGGGTAAAGACGAGAACAGCTCTACTGTCCTATGTGCAGGTTGAAACACTGTTGGATTGTGGTTACTCGCAGTTTCCAAGCATTATGCAAGTTCCTGAGTTTAATATTTTGTTCCACATTGTGTACATTAATGAAAAATTAAATTTATTATTGAATTTATTTAAACTTAAATTTATTTCCTGAATTAAGATTCTTTTTTTTTTTTTGCAGATAAAGAACCCGAAAAAGGAACACTAGAAAATATGAAGACTTTTATTAAGTGTGTATCGAGTGTTATTAGTATGATTAACTTTTTATATATATAAATACATTTTTAAATTAATTAAGTGTGAAAATACTATAAACACCCCTATATATATATATATATATACATACTCTTTGTATGTATGTTAGACATGTAGATAATCACTTTATAGAGACAAGTAAAAAAAATTTTATACACACACACCGAATATATACATACATATAATATATACAGTATATATATATATATATATATATACACACATATATATTATACATATAGTATGGCACCTTCCACACATTTCAATTACTCGTCTATCATGAGAGACATGAAAGCAGGAGGGCGGTCCGTAATTTCGTTACTGCGTTATAACAAAACACTTACGAATTCTGTACTGAATCATGCAGAAAGCAACAATTACGATATGGAAGACACTCAACATGAAACTCTCTCTCCCCATTTGAACTTGTCAGACGATAAAAGTTTTAACGAGAGCCCCCTTCCAGTTGACATGAGGTTCAACGAGTCTCATATCATTACAATCAGTGCGTACTCATGTCTTATGATTGTATCTGCAGTCGGCAACATTTCTGTACTGAGAGCACTCTCAAAGTAAGTATAAACTGATTATTGTATGTTTTAGTGTATGTGTGTGTGTGTGTGTGTGTGTGTGTGTGTGTGTGTGTGTGTGTGTGTGTGTGTGTGTGTGTAGAATTTAACCAATGTATTATTATTATTATTATTATTATTACATAACCTTGGTTAACCTTGGTTTTGCTTCCACCCAAATTGTTCATTCTGACCAAGGTCAAGAGTGTCACTCCACCTCAGACCTACAGTTTAACGTGGAATTCGAACCATGCCCCACCAGCAGCCCGGCATCTTAACCACTGGAGTACCTAGGGTACCTATTTATCTATCAACCAATTTATTTATTGTGTAGAAGGATGAACAGCTGGGTTTTGCTGCGCGCCGCCTACCGTCACCGGGTCTCGATCCTGGGGCCAATGGATTCGTAGTTAGCGACGCTAACTACTACTACACCGAGGCGCATATATTAATATTAAAAATTCCTCTCAGCGTTTAGGCTTCATATATTAAATAATTCTCAGCTTATTAAACTTATTAAAAAAATTACACCACACACAATAGTGTTTATATATATATATATATATATATATATATATATATATATATATATATATATATATATATATTCGTGCAACAAATAGGAGTCTCCTTTCACCTGATATGTATGTAAAATTATATATTTTTTGTTTGAACTGAATGAATGCTTCAGAAAATTTTTATAACAAATCTGCGTGTACAATCACGTTTATGGGAGTTTAAATATAAGCTTAAAAGTGTTCAAAAGATTATAATATTTAAAATACAAATATAAAATAAATTCAAAATAAAAGTCTGCGAAATCCGAGTAAGGGCAATTTTAGCCGTTTGGAAAACATGCTGGAAGCCCCTCATACAAACTTTGAGAATTGGATGTAATCGCATCCAAGGCAGATTAATGGCAACCGGATCTTCTTCAAATACAAATATTTCTCCGGTTAGGCGCTTGGGACTATTGATTTAAATATAATTTTTTCATCATCATTATTATTTCCATTATTATTATTATTAATTGGTCCGTTCACTAAAAAGGAGGGATCAAACGGAGGTCCCTCTAAACGAACGAGTAATTATGCATGGCACTATAAGCAGTTTTCAATGTTACCTAAACTGGTTGGCACAAAATGACGTTTCCTTCTTATAAAAAGGAAAAGACGACTTAATAACCCTGAATATAAACCAATTTTATTTATTTATTTATTGTAATACAGAATAATGGAGGCGAGAGGGAAATTCAAATGTATAAATTTTTACTCAAAATCAAACAATCAAATTCAGAAAATGTAATTTTTATTTTATGCAGAAAGGAGGGGCCAAGGGCGAATGCTGCAAAACTGTCCCTCCAAAGAAGGTAAAGGAGAGAGTCGAAATCAAGGTCTCCGATGCTGTTAAAAACTATACCTTTTTTTTTCTTTAATTAAATTTTGAAAAGAATGTGTAGTGTATAAGATACATGTATGTGTAGTGAGGAAGAGAGGGAGGAACGTGTGTTTGAGAGAATGGTGGATTGCTCACAGGGTAGATGAGACACGGAAAAAGATCAATTAAGGAGGACAGTGACGGGAGAAGTGGGAGTTCCAGCACTCCCTGTCTCCTGCCAAACGTTCCTCCCACCCAACCCCACCCCGGAGTACTTCCCTGGTCGATTAGTGCCTACAATCTCCTCCTGAAATTAATTTCACAAAATTCTATTATATATATATACACACACGAGGATAATTCAATAAGTATCCGCACTTTTTATTTTCACAATTTTATTTTTACATCTGATAGATTATAAACACATCACTTCCCAACATAGTCTCCCTGTTTCTCAATACACTTAGTCCAGCGATCTACAAGCTTCCTAATGCCATCACAAAAGAATGTTTTTGGCTGTGTGCGTAGCCAGTCATGCACCGCCTCCTTCAGGTCATCATCGCCTTGGAATCGCTGACCTCTCAAAGCGTCTTTTAGTGGTCCAAACAGAAAAAATCTGAAGGTGCCAAGTCTGGACTGTAGGCTGGATGGTCGAGAACTTCAAATTTAAGTTCTTGAAGGCATTTTCTAGTCTGTGCAACGGTATGAGGGCGCGCATTGTCGTGTAACAGAATAACACCTTCCGACAATCTCCCTCTCCGTTTTGTACGAATTGCTTGCTTTAACTCATTCCGAAGCATGTCAGAATACGATGCACTTGTTACTGTAGTTCCACGCTCCCAAAACAGCGTTAGCATAACTTTACCTGCTGACGGCTGCGCTTTGAACTTTCTTGCAACGGGAGATGTTGGATGCTTCCATTGCTTGCTCTGTCGTTTGCTTTCTGGTTCATAGTGATGGATCCAGGTATGGACGTCTGCTCTCGTCTTTTGGCGCGGTATCATAATGAAGGTGAAAACTTTTTGGAGCGCATTATCAGTGGAGATGAAACATGGATCCATCACTATGAACCAGAGAGCAAACGACAGAGCATGCAATGGAAGCATCCAACATCTCCCGTTGCAAGGAAGTTCAAAGCGCAGCCGTCAGCAGGTAAAGTTATGCTAACACTGTTTTGGGATACACGAGGCCCTAAACCTTGGACATTATCTTGAGCGTGGAACTACAGTAACAAGTGCATCGTATTCTGACATGCTTCGGAATGAGTTAAAGCAAGCAATTCGTACAAAACGGAGAGGGAGATTGTCGGAAGGTGTTATTCTGTAACACGACAATGCGCGCCCTCATACCGTTGCACAGACTAGAAAATGCCTTCAAGAACTTAAATTTGAAGTTCTCGACCATCCAGCCTACAGTCCAGACTTGGCACCTTCGGATTTTTACCTGTTTGGATCACTAAAAGACGCTTTGAGAGGTCAGCGATTCCAAGGCGATGATGACCTGAAGGAGGCGGTGCATGACTGGCTACGCACACACCAATAAACATTCTTTTGTGATGGCATTAGGAAGCTTGTAGATCGCTGGACTAAATGTATTGAGAAACAGGGAGACTATGTTGAGAAGTGATGTGTTTATAATATATCAGATATGAAAATAAAAAGTGCGGATACTTATTGAATTACCCTCGTGTGTGTGTGTGTATATATATATACCATCAAGAAGTTTCGGTCTGACCCTCTAGAAATGTAACATTGCATGTAAAAACGCTGATTATGAAGTTTCATGAGAAAATATTAATATTTAGAGGTCGCTCGAAGCCATTAAAATTTTGACGATGCGTCGTTACTTGTCCTAAATTGAAATGCGCTTCCTTTCTATGCCTCACCCGAGTATCATTTCATTCGCCTTAATGGTAGAATGTGTTTGCATTAGTGTGTGTTATTTTAGTCTTTGAGTCCTCCCTGATATAAAAAATCGCATGCTCATATCTATGACTAGTGTTGATGGACAAGAAAACCCTCCAAAGCGTGGGGTTGTTGACCTGGATACTGTGAAAGAAAAAAGCTTGGAAAACTTTGTAACAAAAAACACAATCATTGTTCACGAAGCTCAACCTCCCAGATGAATTCTTGGAGAAAACTGCTGAGCAATGGGAAGAGGATACCTCTTACCAGACTGCGAAAGAGACTGTAAAAACTAACTGTAACAAATGACTTCGCTGAACGTGGAGTTGCTCTCATCCAGGATTTTTCTGGATACCTAACCAAAGATGAAGAACAACTCCAGTTTCTTCTCCAGGTTGTTGAAGACCATCGCAAGCACTGGACATGGGGACAAAAGCATACCTGAGTGGAAATAATGATTAATCATAATTATTACGCTACTGTCTGATGTTAATGTACTTCATCTTAATATTATGATAATGTCTTGTGCACTTCCTGCTAATGTAGGAACATAATAAATTGTTTAAATACATTTGGAAATTGTTTATATTCACACTTTGAGAATCTCGTATCCAATACTTCGAAGCCGTTGAGCGACCTCTAAATATTAAAATATCTCAATAAAACTTTGTGCACAGTGTTTTTACATCATATGGCATACTTTGATGTGATCAGAGCACGGAAACTTAAAAGATGAAAAATAAGTGTCACCCTAAATTGTATACCTTACCTTACAAAGGTTCCGCGCGATGATTCCTCATTTCACGAAGGTCAAGCTTGTCGCCCCTCCTCTCGAGTTGGCCTGGTGAAGTAGAGAGTTGGTTTCCTGTACTCTCCACCTCACACAGCCAGGTACGACCGGCTCATCGGGGATTGTTCTGAGCCAGGCATCTAATCTTCTTTTGAAGATGTCCACTGCAACTCCCTTCGTGTTTCTTAGGTCTTTGGTCAGCTGATTAAATAGTTTTGGTCCTCTCACAACAAAAATGTTTTCTTTCAGGGTTAAGGATGTTCCCTGTCTCTCCTTTAATTTGGGAATACGACACAGTCTACTGTTTCTACTTTCCACCGTTGTTTGGAGAGTTATAGGGTTCAGAGTAAGCTTAGGGACTAGTTTCTCCATTATTTTCCAAGTGTAAATAATAGTGTCGAGAATGCCATCTGAACGAAGCTGGGGTTCAATAAACTGCTGAAGCATGTCAAGATAAATTGGCCCTGTTACTATAGCTTCTGCAAAGAAAAAAGGTCTGTAAATCTTCGATCTTGTTATACCCAACCAGACATTAACTTTAGGAGAATCTCTCCCCCATTCGTAGAACTCGGTTGGTTTTTCACTAGCTCAGATACGGCAATTATATGTCGAGTAACCTTTCTGAATTTGTGGAATGTCGCCTCATCGCTGAAGAGAATGTGGTTTAATAAGTTTGGGGTATGAATTTTTTTCAATCAATTTTATACATATGGCGGCTCGTCTTCGATAATCCTCTTCGTGTAACTCATGTAGCTCTTGAATATGGTAACTCTTCTTTTTTAATGTTGACTTTAAAATCCTTAGAACAGTCGTTTTTGGTATGCTCAGTCTACGTGATGCTGTGCGAGTTGACACTCTAGGATTTGTTTCAAGCGCATCTCTTACCAATTCGACATTTTCTTGAGAGATACCTGGACGTCCAGATCTTGCCTCATCATGAACAGATCCTGTTCTTTTAAATTTATTGACCAGTTCGCAAATTGCTTTGTCTGTAGGTTCTGGTTTGTGAAATCTCTCTTCGAACTTTTCTCAAATTTCTTTGCACTTCTTCCCTTGGATACGTAGTGTTACTACCATCACACGTTCTTGTATATCCATCATCATCTATGATGAAAATGGCCTGTAGAAAATAAAACAAATACAATTATTTCAGCAAAATAGATATAAAGGGTGGTCCAAAAGTCCCTAAGTCAACCCCATGCGAGAAAAGTTTAAGTTAGGTAAGTGTGTGTGTGTGTGTGTGTGTGTGTGTGTGTGTGTGTGTGTGTGTGATCGATCGATCGCGAAAAAAGAAATTTGAACATAGAGAAAACTACTATTTCACACAATGAAAGAAAGAATATCTCTAACCTAAAAAAAAAAAAAATTTAAATCTAATTTTTTTTTAAATGCATGGCATGGATTATTAGGTGATGTACAGTTGCATTTCTGCCGTCACGATTTCTTTTTACGCTCCTTTCTCTTGGGTAGCTGGATGCACGTGACGGGTAAGGGCATGGTGTGGAAAATTTGATTTCTGTTCTTAAATCCTCTTTCCACCCCTTTCCTGTAAAAGCATTTCATCACTTTGCCGACGTGATGGCTTTGCGTACATGGGTGTAAACATGGAGAATTTAACCTTTACCTCTCTCTGAATCCTTTTGGGGTTAGCCTGAAGCGAGTCATGGGGTCTTCATTGGACCGATACCTCAGTAAATAGAGCTGTAAATATTTTGTATGAAATCAGAACCATATGTTCGAGGTTTTTTGACGATAGTGGTTGATATGCGATCAGCACAAGTATATTATTGATTACTTTATACAGAGGTGCTATTTCGTGTATGACCTCTGTGTGCATAGCGTAATTGCAGAGCAAGCTTATATATTCACTTCTTTCCTGTAAAATTTCCTTGGCTACTTCTCTAAGGATCAAGGTATTTTTTCAACCTTTTTCCATACCCGCCTCTGGCGGGGAGGGAGCAGAGGGTGAGGAGAAAACCTTATGCTTTTCTATCCAGTTTTCTACTACTGCTAGAACAGTTAAAAAATGAACCAGTTTAATAACAGGAACCTTCCGAGTGGACCGAAAGGTCTTTAAGGCTTCCTCTTCTCCTTGTAACCTCTTCTGTAATTCTCCCTACCCATCTCTAGTGTCCCTACCTCTCTATCTCTTTATTGAAAGGGCGCGCAATGAAAGAAATGAAGAAAACCGTCTACAGCAGTACAAAATATGGTGGAAATTTTACGGAAGGATCGAAAACGAGAGACTTCACATAGAAAAAGAGACGCGCGCGCTCTTGTCAAAGAAAACTCCATTTCCCGCAATTCATTGCAACTGGGGTCGCACGGAGTCTATTTTTAAATAATTACGCAATAAATGTTCATCACATCCCTTAATAACTTGTTTCAGTTAGTTTATACAAGAAAAAATAGCCCCAAGTGCATGCACCATATCTTTTCAGTTTCATTTTGTGCAAGGACGAACGCCCGCGAAAAAGGTACCTTCCCACCAGAGAAAGAGAAGAAGAGCCAAAATTAAGGTCCAAAGTTTTCGAGATGCCTGGACACACTACATTTGAAAGATTGGAGGCCATACACACTGAGTGGTACTCAACGTGAAGAGTTTTGGGAGATTTACATTATCAAATATTTTACCTATCCAGAATACTTGTACAAGTTCACTTGGGCTAAACGTCGTGGCGAGCGTCGTAACACCGCTTCTTGTCGATTAGCGAAGTTAAGCAACGTTGGGTCTGATTAATAGTTGGATGGGAGAGTCCTCTGCGTTCAGATTATGTAACAATCTGTAGTTCAAATCCCACGTAAAGCTGTGGGTTCCCTCACTCATATGACCTTAGATGTCATGAAGGAGGTTAAACAACCCCATCATTGCAATTAAGTTCACTACGAAACCTGTACGTTGTTCCAAGGCAGGAGGGTGGGGAACCTGCTGCCCGTGGCCCAGTTTTTAATTGCCCGAAGACAGTTTGATTACTTAAAGTCATACAGTATTTACATTAATTATGTCCCAAACAATTTTTAGAGAGTATTTTAGTTGAAATTTGTCCGCCACACAATAAAGGTTCCCCACTCATGTTCTGAGGCAGGGGTCCCCAACTTTTTGTGCTGAAGAGCACATTCAAGACTACCGGTAGTGCGGCGGGCACCATTTACTTTTTCAAGGCAAATTTATAGTTGGACTTAATAATGAACATAATACACAAAAAAAAACATTTAATTCCTATGTAAAATAATGAACATAATACACAAAAAAAACATTTAATTCCTATGTAAAATAATGAACATAATACACAAAAAAAACATTTAATTCCTATGTAAAATAATGAACATAATACACAAAAAAAAAACAAGGATGGGCTAACTAAGAATCTTAGAAAAATGATCAAAACGATAACTTAATTTATTTATAAAGAAATAATTATTTTCAAATAAATGAGCGTTTCTGTAATTAACTACTAAAATTTTATAAATGTTATGTTACATATTTTAAATATTTAGTAACTAAATATTTAAAATATGTAACATACTTAACATTTTATTAAAAATTTAAATAAAAACTTATCAATTGCAGTCAGTCAGTGGCGGGCACACGCAAAAGGGTCGGCGGGCACCATGGTGCTCGCGGGCACAGGGTTGGGGACCCCTGTAATCTGAGGAATAAATGAGCACCTCCAAGTTTGTGAACCTCCTCTCCAAACTACTCGTAGGATTTTATAGTTTTTTATTATTTTTTTATTATTATTATTATTATTTTCATTATTATTGTAACAATTTTGATGAGGATCAAAAGTGAATATTTTCATAATTACCATTTTAGAGTTTAAAAATAACTTTCAATATCTAATTTAAGGAAGGTGATTGTAGACACCAATCGACCAGGGAAGTACTCCAGGGTCGGTTAAGCAGGAGACAGGGAGTGCTGGAACTCCCATTTCTCCTGTCACTGTCCTGACATTTCTCCTGTCCTATCACTAGATCTTTTTCCGTGTCTCATCTACCCTGTGAGCAATCCAGCATGCTCTCAAACACACACTTCTCCCTCGATTCCTCACCACACACACACACACACATATATATATATATATATACATATACATATACAGGGTGTCCGAGAATTATCTGTACAATTTTTGGCTGTTATAAAAGTCAACCATGAAGTGTAGAAATTCCAGTGTTGTCCCATTTTACAGAGAATCTCATTAAGTTTTTTCTGATACCAAGTTTTGACAAGTTTTTTAGAAATTCCAGTGTGTCCGAAAATTATCTGTACAATTTCATCTTTTAATAAAATTCTTGATAACAGACGTAAAATTCTTAAACAAGATTATTTAGAATCTGTATTTTCCAAAGTTTCTTTTATTAAAGTAACGTTGTTACAAACATTCGATATGTGCACCATTAGTGATTCGCAAAACATCCAATCGATACTCCAAATGTTGCCATGTACGCTGCAGCATATCCACATCAATTCGCTCAATAGCAGCTGTGATTCTTGCTTTTAAATCATCAATGTCTGTCACCCGCGTACATTTCTAAAAAACTTGTCAAAACGTGGTATCAGAAAAAACTTAATGAGATTCTCTGTAAATTGGGACAACACTGGAATTTCTACACTTCATGGTAAACTTTTAATAACAGCCAAAAATTGTACAGATAATTCTAGGACACCCGGTATATATCTTACAAATTACACAATCTTTTAAAAATGTTAAAAAATGCATAATTTTTAACAACCTCGGGGTCTTTATTTCGGCTCTCTCTTTGTCCCCCTATGTAGGGGGTATTATTTTTGTGGACGCTCGCCCTTGGCCCCTCTTTTCTGCATAAAACAAAAATTGCCTCATTCGTGCCAATTTAGGATGAGACACTGCAAATTCAATTCAATTCAATTCTGTAAATAACTACTCTTCACAACTGTTTTATTTATATATAATATTTATTATATATATACATACATATACATATATATATATATATATATATATATATACACTATATATATACTATATATATACTATATATATGTGTGTGTGTGTGTGTGTGTGTTCCAGTAAAATTGTGAAACTAGTGATTTCATGAAATCCCTGAAATTTTCAGTAATTGAGCGTAATTACTGTTTCACCAAGAGACTTCATGAAGTTACATACCTAACCTAAAGTCCCCGAGTGAACCACTAGTTTCACAATTTCACTGAAGATTTCAGGGATTTCATGAAATCACTAGTTTCATAATGTTACTGCAACATATATACTGTACATATAAGAAGGACTTCAACCAACTTGGCGGTTGGGCCTTTTGAAAGACCAAACTTTTGACGGACGAATCACATTCTCGAATGGTTAAGAAATTATTCTCAAATGAAGAATTTCGCGCCAAAAATATCTGGACCTGAATTTACAAAGAAAACGAAACAATCTACAGCATTTTCTAATCTAACCTAACCAAATTTGATCTAATTTAACTTAATTAAACGTAACTTTACCTAACCTAACTATACTGAACTTACATTAACAATTATTAACAGAAATTTTCAAGACAGGACAAACTCCAATAAAATATTTCTCTGCAACATTTCAAGAAAAAATCAATAGTCTAGTTTTTATTCTCTCCTATAACCCTTTGAGGATCAAGGGCACACATTTGTCCCAATGGAAATAATAATATAATCGTACAATGATGCAACGTTTCTACAAATACGTCTACACATTTATATAGGTATCGTTTAGCTGTCGGAAAAGGAACCCAAAATGGATCATTTCAGTGTCAATAGTTACTAACATATCTTATTTTTAATATAATAAAAACTCGCACTTTTTAGTTCAAAGAAACGTATTCCGGTCGTCAAAGAGTTAAACTATAATACACCCTTCAACTTTTATTGATGTATATCTAATCTTTCTTTCATTTACTCCTTTTAACTTCTTTTTTCATATAGAATTATCATTATTAATCCTTTCCTATACATGGGATACATCGTAGCCAATGTCATAACACCGCTTCCCGTTAATCAGCGAAGTTAAGCGATATTGGATCTGGGTAGTAATTGGAGAGGAGACCGTCCTCCGCGTCCAGATTATGTAGCAACCCGTAGTTCGGATCCCACGTTAAAGCTGTAGGTCCCCTGCGTTATATAACCTTAGATGGTGCGAAGGAGGCTGAACAACCTAATAATTACTATTACTTACCTATACATATGCTCATTTTCATGTTCACATATAGTCGATACGACACCGTGACATTACAGATATCACATTCAGAGAAATTTTCATTTAGATCTAAAAAATTATGCCGTCGCGAGAACGTGGATAAGCATTACTTTTTCTGCACATTTTTATGCTCGTATGATTTTTATACTCAATTACATCAATATATTCGATTGTATAAAAGTCAAGGGGAGGTGAACATCAGTGGTCAAATTTAAATTTTATTGTCTAGCTTTCTTGATGCTTCAGCCAAATAGCTACATATTTCTAGCTTTTCGAACCGTTTTGATTTTAATTCTATCACGTTTAGTTCCAAAGTTACAGGGTTTCGAGTAAAGGGCTATCTGCTCTTTGTGTTAGAGATATAAAATCGAGATTTTTAACGCATTTTAATACATTTCATTCTTATAAGTAGACGGCAAGGAATATCAACCAAACTCTGTTAACACAAACTACTGGGATCTAATTACAGTAGCATATTTGAAAATACACCTGAAAACTATTTTTGGTTCTTTAAAGTAAATAATATTTGTTTTCATTAACAGTCAACTCCGTTACCAAAAAGTTGAAAATTTCTTTTTCTAAAATTTATGAATGCTGACAGTCATCATACTTGTTGAAAGTAAGCACATATCAGCCTTATGTAACATGGAATAAACATTGTTTGCATTCCTGATTTATTAATGGTAACTGTAGGCATTCAAATATGTGTCACTCCGTTACCAGTAATGGAGTGACAGATGTTCAGTGGACATAATTTATATAATTAAACAAAAAATTATAGAGATAATTAACTAAACCAAAACTACTATTCTGTGATTTCCACCTGGCAGTCATAAAACGAAAAACTAAAAACACAAATATGAAAAAATAAAAGTGTCTTTCTACTTATGATATTGGGCAGTTTGGTTTCAACATGCCTGGGCACACACAAGCCGACCCGTTCAGTACACATCAAGAATACTGAGGAATATGCAGTGTGTGCAACAAGGTAACATCTTGTATGTGTCTGAGACCACCATACTGGAGGTAAAGCCAAAGCTGAACAGAATGTGGAATTCTGTCAAGTTTGTACCAGCCACTCAAGGGGTTCACTGTGTGCGCACTGTCCATCATGGAGTCATTGAAATATCACCCTACAGCACAAAAAAAGGCAGTGCTTCGAGCTTCAACCTGCACTCCAGCCAGTTCAGACAAGCACACCAGCCAGCAAGAAATCCGACCAACACCACAGCCAGCACTCCATCCCCAACAAGCCAAATTTACTCTGCCTGCAGATCCCACGAGCACCAGTATCCAGTCTGGCAAATGGTATGCTGTGTACTGGAGCCCTACACACTACTGGTTTCTGGGTGAGGCTGTCAGTCAAGAAGAGGAGGACAAATGGAAGTTCTCCTTCCTGCAACAGACTAGGCAGAACATGAACTGCTTCAAGCATGTTGACGACATTGCTTCAGTGTCTGCTGAATCCATCCTCATGGAGATAACCACATTTGCACCTGCCCCTTCTACCAGAAGACATCTATTCGAGTTAAATGAGAATGAGTACAGGAATGTGTTGGAACGATTTGAGGGGCTTAACTAAAGACATCCATATAGACAGCATTAGCATTACTAGCAACATAATCAGCCAAACTTATCTGTTCAATATACAAGTAGATAGTGGACTGTAAACTATGAAAATAATGAACTAACATTATGAAAACATTTATGTCACTCCGTTACCATTTCGAGACGTCACTCAGTTACCATATGATTTGTGTAGTTACACCAACAGCAGTAAGTATTTTGCTTCAATATTCACTCATGATATACTGTAACTTTTTGTTAATTCATTAATCTATCAAAATTAACTTGTTGAAGGAACAGCACTTTATGTCATTGTGTTTGAAACTCTCGAAAATCGCAGTATATTTTTGTCACTCCATTACCAAATATGTTACGCTGTATTTTTCAATAATAAAGAGCTTAATCATGTTGTGACCATACCGTCTTATTTTGTTCATAGTACCATATTGATAAACACAAAATTGTAGTTGTGTACAAAATACATTATTGGCAGCAGCACAATGAAGCCTGCTGTTTTGCTCTGCTGTCACTCCGTTATCGCTTGACTTTGCCATATATATAATATAACCGTCACATATCATTCTAAGCTAATGTTATGAGACCTACAGGTGATAGTTCCCTTTAGCATTATGTTTAGATGGGATCACGTGCCAGAAACGGAATATTAAACAGGAAGAGAGGAATTTTACCGATTCACCAATGAACCTGAAGGAAAAAATTGAAGTGCAAAAAGAGAACGTCTGCTACATGTCGTTTCAGGGACGTGGCATGTGACGGACTTTCCTTTTTGCTCGTCAATTCTTAAAACTAAATAATAGTTTACTCGTTACGTTAAATCAATATACTAAACTTTTTTATGCAGGAAGGAAGGGCCAAGTAAAAATGGTCCCTCCACAGAAGGAGAGAGTTGAAATCAAGGTCGCCGAGGCTCAACGATGCAATTTTATATATACACACACACACACACACACGAGGTCTGTTCAAAATGTATCCGGACAGGGTGTTTATTTTTAGAACAAGGTCACGCTTGGAGTTGTGACTGTGCTAAACATGTCTCGCATGTCGAGACAAATTGACTGATAGTGTTGCACTTAATTGTGTAGCGTCAGTCCAGTGTGGTAAGCCGAAAAAGATGAACATGTTTTGTCTTGTGGCGATTTCTTACAATGTCCGAGAGTGCCAAGCAACGTGAATATGCTCCACAGGGACAACTAATCAACAAGGAATTTTACATTAAAGTTTTGAGATGTCTACGTGAAGCAGTTCGGACGAAACGGCCGCAGAAGTGGGAGTCCGGAGACTGGGTGCTTCATCACGATAACACGTCATCTCACTCGTCGCAACTTGTCCAGCAATTTTTGGCCAAAAACGCTACCTCCCTCCCCAAGTACAGCATCCTCCATATTCGCTGGATATGGCTCCATGCAACTTTTTTTTGTTTCCGAGGCCCAAACAAACCCTAAAACGACACTGATTCGATGATGGTGAGACCATTAAAAGAAATTCGACGGAGCATCTTCTGGCCATTCCGAAAAGTGCTGTCAACAGTGGCAGGATTGTTGGGCAAAGTGTGTGGCTTCAGAAGGAGCGTACTATGAGGGAGATTAAGCTCGAAACCCTGTAAGCACCATATTCTGTCTATAATCGCATCAGTCCTGATACCTTTTGAACAAACCTCGTGTGTGTGTGTGTGTGTGTGTGTGTGTGTGCGTGCGAAGAAATCACACAGCAACACGATCTTTTTAAAAAGCAAATAACCACAGGGAAAAGGAAACACGAAGTCCGAGCGTTTTCGTGATATATTCCTATTTCTTTCTCGTCCCTGAAGATGTGAATACAGTATATCACTATAGCGCTCGGACTTCGTGTTTCATTTTCCCTGTGGTTCTTTGCTTTATATATATATATATATAATTCCCTGACGAGGTGTAGCTCTGAATACACGAAAGGCCTTGGAATCGTTTTTCTTTTTCCTTGTGGGTTTACAGCATATATATATATATATATATGTTAAACACAGACCGTGCATGGAACAAGGAACTCTTCTGGGAAAATTAAATCCACTATAGTCCGAATAAGTAATGGTAAATGACAAATACCATAGTTTTTCTTTTTCATGATGTTAGCCCGACGTGGGCAACGGGCCTCTCGCAAAGAGATCCCATAAATATAGCTTCCCTCACCAGCTATCTGCAAAGCAGACAGGATCCAACTTTGGGACATGGATCTAGGGTTTAAAGCAAGCCTAGTCCCCCTACATTCAGAACCTCTATATAAGTAAAAGACTCGTTGCATTCACGTCGGATTGAATAAATCAAAGAAAAAGGGGGTAACTATTGTATTTTTAGCCAAAAAAACCAAAACTTAAACCTCAACCGGGACATTGAGCGTCCACTTTTCAAGGCACGTAACACGTCCGTTTAATATACACAAACTCAGAAAAACTATGGTATTTGTCATTTACCATTACTTATTCGGACTATAGTGGATTTAATTTTCCCAGAAGAGTTCCTTGTTCCATGCACGGTCTGTGTTTAACATATAATTTTCTCAGGGAACCATTCTGAGTTTGTGTATATTAAACGGACGTGTTACGTGCCTTGAAAAGTGGACGCTCAATGTCCCGGTTGAGGTTTAAGTTTTGGTTTTTTGGCTAAAAATACAATAGTTACCCCCTTTTTCTTTGATTTATTCAATCCGACGTGAATGCAACGAGTCTTTTACTTATATAGAGGTTCTGAATGTAGGGGGACTAGGCTTGCTTTAAACCCAAGATCCATGTCCCAAAGCTGGATCCTGTCTGCTTTGCAGATAGCTGGTGAGGGAAGCTATATTTATGGGATCTCTTTGCGAGGCTTCTAGGACAAAATCCCCCCGTGGACAAAATCCCCTCGTGGACAAAATCCCCTCGTGGACAAAATCCCCTCGTGGACAAAATTCCCTCGTGGACAAAATCCCCTCGCGGACAAAATCCCCTCGCGGACAAAATCCCCTCGCGGACAAAATCCCCTCGCGGACAAAATCCCCCGGACACAATCCCCCCGCGGACAAAATCCCCCTAAGGCTTTATTAAAAAAATAAGAATACGACTGACTTTATTAAAGTTTTAACAAAAATATCACGACTTAACCTAACCAATCGTCAAGGGCGTACAATTACCTAACCGGGCAAACAAATAAGAATACGACTGACTTTATTGAAGAAGAAAAATTAAAAACACAAAGTCAAACAAAATTCAAAATTTAAAAAGACAAATTAAAAGCAATTCCCTTAAGAAAATCAAAAATAGACCTGTTGTTATAGTCTTGTACAATTTTCAAAATGCGAGAAGAAGAAGACTTATACTTCTTCCTTTGCGGTTCTGTCGGCAAGCCAGCGATAATTTGAGAAATAAATGCCAGTTTGGTAGCTTATTTCTTGCCCTAAAACTTTTAAAAATTTCCATATGTTTGGATGCGAGCATCCTGTTAGAGATGCAAAGCGTCTATGCCAGCCTTCGACAGAGTTATTTGTACGTGGAAGTTCTGTAATTGTTCTTGAGTACATATTCCAAATAGAAATGCTAAAAGTGGGTTCTCTTCGTCCTCGTCGGCATGGCCTTCCAATATAATTATCTTCAAAATAATCGAGAATTGGCAAACCTTCCACTGGTATAAAATCGTATAATTGTTCAAAAGCATCAACAACTTTTTCTGGAGGCACAAAAGCTAGAGCAGGTATCATTCGAATTTTTAAGGCAAAATCATTGTCATCTTGATATTTTTTCTGTAATCCGTGTTTCTGTAATCCGTTTCTGTAAGCCTCTTTTCTTATTCTTATTGTGTTTTTAATTTTTCTTCTTTAATAAAGTCAGTCGTATTCTTCTTTTTTTAATAAAGCCTTAGGGGGATTTTGTCCGCGGGGGGATTGTGTCCGGGGGGGGTTGTGTCCGGGGGATTTTGTCCATGGGGGATTTTGTCCGCGAGGGGATTTTGTCCACGGGGGGATTTTGTCCTGATACCCTTTGCGAGAGGCCCGTTGCCCACGTCGGGCTAACATCATGAAAAAGAAAAACTATGGTATTTGTCATTTACCATTACTTATTCGGACTATAGTGGATTTAATTTTCCCAGAAGAGTTCCTTGTTCCATGCACGGTCTGTGTTTAACATATAATTTTCTCAGGGAACCATTCTGAGTTTGTGTGTATATACATATATATATATATATATATATAATATACATATATACATATATACATATATATATATATATATATATATATATATATATTAATTTTAAAAGATTATGTTGTGTGTAAGATGAATGTATGTGTAGTGAGGAATACAGTAGAGGGAGAAGTGTATGTTTGAGAGTATGCTGAACTGCTCACAGGGTAGATGAAACACGAAAAAAGAACAACTAAGGAGGACATATAAAAGGACAAATACTTCCTCCTCAAAAGTTTCCAAATGTTACTGAAGAGAAAAAACCTTGCATAGCCTAACTTTAAACCAATTTAAGAACTAATGTTAACCTAATTTAAACTAATGTTAAGAACATGGGGCATAATCATGTTGGAGCCATGTGACATTTATCTGACCTTGAGCAAATATCTCCTTCCAAAAGTAGGAGCTAACTGATACAAAGGACCTAACGTGTAACTATTAGTAATACTACAATTCACGAGGTGAAATCGATTTTTGTAAGGAATTTTCCATAACATTAAATGAAGAATTGTATCGCAATGAATCCACAAAACATGATGTAAACAATATTTTTCACTATGAATTAATTACACTAGGCAACAAATTTCAACTTTTTTTTGTTACAGACACGTGAACTACTGATTCCTACTAAAGCGCTGATGCTGATTTCAGATCTGATATCAAAATTTCTCTATCACGTCCAGATTTTGTGTAACCGAAAACTCCTATTTTTCATTTTTTTCTCACCCGCTTCTATTACGAAAGCCGTCTAAGCAACTTTTCCGTGCCACGTTTTATGTTAAGCATACTTAAATAATTAGTGAACAGGGATGTCTTTCCTCCTTTATTCTGGCTTAAGACAGACAGCAGAATTCCGCTGGCGGAGTTACCACCCTGCGCCCAACCATCCACCCAAAGCGCGTTAGTATTTTGTTGTTACTACTGAAAGGCAAATTCCTGTTCTTAAGTGAAACTTTGGTGTGTCCTCTTCCTTTGTCGCTTGTAGGATGACGAGCTCTCCTTCTGCAGGAACCAACAATAATCTCCCATCATATTTGGGTTGAAATTACCTTGGTATCTGTTTTCATAACTGAGATCTGTTGGTGGAAGCGCTCACCATGCTCGTCACTTACAGCCCCAAGGTTGGCCGGGAAGAAGTCAAGATGAGAATGTAAAAAATGAATTTTCAAAGACATTCTGCATCCCATTATTTCATAAGATTTAAGCATGTTTTCTACGAGTTTACGGTGGTTTTCAGCTTTGTGGTTTCCAAGAAAATTTTTGACAACTTCAACGAAAGATGTCCATGCTCCTAGTTCATTCTCATTTAGGTTAGATGGAAACGATGAGTCGTGGATGACACTGCGGATCTGTGGTCCAGTGAAAATTCCAGCTTCTAGCTTAGCATCTGTCAATATTCCTTTGAATTTATCCTTTAAATATTGGAAACCACTACCTTGATGATCCATACCCTTCACGAAATTTTTCATAAGGCCAAGTTTAATGTGAAGTGGTGGAAGATGTACTTTCTGAGGGTCAATAAGTGCTGGGTTTCACATTGTATTTACCAACAACATGTTCAGTTCTAGATGGCCAATCATGTTTTTTGTAGTGGTTCTTGTCATCTCTGCTGTTCCATAGACACAAAAAGCACATATGCTTTGTGTAGCCCAACTGTAACCCAAGAAGTAATGATACAACTTTAAGATCGCCACAAATATTCCATGTGTGGTCCTTATATTTGATGAGTCTTAGCAGCAGTTTCATCGATTCATAAGTCTCATTAAGGCCAGTGGCATGTGCTACAGGTATTGAAGGTTTTTCATTGCCGTTGTGCAGTAATACAGCTTTAAGGCTAGCTTTACTAGAGTCAATGAACAGTCTCCATTCTTTTGGATCATAGCGACAGCCAATCCCTTGCATCAGACCACTGATATCGTGGCAGAAACAAACGTTTTCTTCCTGTAAGTAAAATGATGAAAACTGCAAATGGCGATGGCGGAAATGGGAAACTTTGGTGTTTGGTTGGAGAAGATTAAATTCTTGAAGTCTTGAACCAAGCAACTCTGCCTTTTCTTTTGGTAATTCCAAATCACGCACTAAGTCATTTAACTCCGCTTGACTTAACAAATGTGGGGAAATATTTGCATCTGGAACATATATGCCATCTTTCCCTGTTTCTATATCACTAGCAGAATCTTCAGATGAACTGCTGTCTGTTATCGTTGCTGGTGGAACTGGTGGTGGATTTGTTTCATCATGTGGTACTGGTTTCATTGCTGATTCGCAGTTTGGGTACGTGATCTTTGATTTGTTTTTCTTTGTGAAACCAGCAATCTTTGTCAAACAAAAATAACAATCATTGAAGTGATTTTTCGGCTCACGCCAAACCATGGGGACTGAGAACGGCATAGCTTTTCTTTTACCATTCATCCAAGCTATTAACATTGCATTGCACTGTGCACAGCAAATATGTGGTGCCCAGTCCCTCTGTTGGTCTCCTAACTTACAGTCAAAATAACACTTGTAGGCAAGTTTAATCTTTGTTGTTATGTCTCTACGTTGTGGCTTAGGTGTATATTGTCCACAGACAAAGCAGAAGTTGTCTTGGTGATTTACACAAGCACGTCTATTTGATGCCATTTTGAATTACCATACAATATCTGAAAAAACGTAGAAAGTAATTATTACGATGTGCAAAATAAAAAGAAATACACACCGTAGTACAAAACAAATGCTATAAAAACAACAAGTCACCACAACCTGTCACTTGCTCATCAGCAGAGAGCTTCAACAACCGTTCTGCTTGACTGTCACGTAGCGACTGACCGTTGGGCCGTTGCCCGTTACTATGCTCTTGACTCAGTGTTGCCAACTCGGGATAAATTTTATTTATCAAAATTGTTCGAATTTGTATATAGTTGGCAAAAAAAATTGCTTTAACCTTGAAAAGCAAGTTTCATATTACTGGCATTAAGCCGATTAAAACCAAAATCTGGACGTGGTAGAAAATTTTACTAAAAGTGATTTGCATTTTACACAAAATCTAGACGTGATAGAAAAAATCTAATTATAGATTTGAAATCAGCATACCGAAATTAGCTAGGAGCACCTATTTGGTCTTCTGTAACAAAATCTTTGTTGCCTAGTGTTATTTAAAAGCTAAGATTCATATACTCAAAGTCAGAGGAGAAAACTAGCTGATCCTTAGTTCCGCTTTTTATTCAAATCTCTCGATACAGTTTTACCCAAAACAAATTTCTCAGTCTTCGTAACTATATTCTATAAACTCTCCCAGTTCAATTTTCCATCCACCCATGAGAGAATCTAGACTCTAGACTCCTAGAGATTAATCAAAGTATGAGAACCTATAGATATCTTCTGTTACTAGCGCGAGGGTCGTGAGTCCGCGGCTCCGAATACTCATTGTTGTGGTTCTTAATTATAATACTCTACTAATAAAAATTTTTAAAAATATGGAATGAAAAACGTACGAATAATACAATATAGTATTTTTACCAAGCTGGGGTAACGTTACTAAGTTAATTCACGAGCTGTTTTAGGTTCCTCACCCCTGACTTTGAGCTTTACCCGCGCCTAATAAATATTAGGTACTCGCCACCTAGCGTATGGTGTGAGAACTCTTCTTTACAAAAGGACATAATCGTTTGATTTACATTTATTAAAATATTATTGTTTAAATTAGCACATTCATCTTTTCAGACAGTAGAATGATATATGCCTAATTCATTAAATAAGGTCTCGTTTGAATAAATATTAAACTATATAATAAATTCGGAACACAAACGATGTCGATGTGGAAATCTTCAAAAGAAGATTAGACACCTGGCTTAGGACAATCCTAGATGAGACAGGTGTACTTAACTATGAGAGATGGAGAGCTCAAACAAAGCGACTCTCTCCTTCACAAAACCAATTCTAAAGGTGGGGCTACGAGTTTGACCTTCGCACGATGAGAGATCGGCTCGCAGAATTGCTACAATAAAATTTCATTGATAACGTATTTCCGCGGTGATTTAGTTCTCCTACCAAACACTAGATGGCAGAGCAGAAAACCAGTTAACACAAACGTGATCGGAGTTACGGTTCTTATAAACAGTCTTTGGTGTGGACCTCGTTCTTGTAGGCTCCTACAAAATTTCATACCCCTTTTGTGGAATCCAGAAAAGTCAGTTGGTCAATAAATTTACAGAAGAACAAAGCCATCCTGATTTACAGCATATAATTATACTTAAATATTTGATGCACACAAGAACAATTTCAATACAATCTAAGTAAATATGACTTAGCTTATATGAAAAATAAGACTATTCATAGCTTACTGGACTGGTAAAATTATGCAGAGTTCCGTATACAGACTTAAGAGTTATGTATACAATAGACAGAAGATTAGTGAGATCATTGAAAAGAAGTAAATTTGTTACTTTTGATACTAACATCTGCCTTTCCAAAAATTTAATAGAAAAGCAATTTTATGCGATGGCTTTATCCAAATGCAATTTATGGCCTGAATCCCTTGTCAATTCAAAACAAAGTTTAGTTACTCCAAGACGATCCGCTAAAAAATACACACACACACACACACACACAATAAAAGAAGATAAAAATAAATAAATTACTATTAAAATAAATATAGAAGCTTAAACTGCAGAGAATGTGTCTTCTTCAATTATTCAATAATTTTGATGGTAG
Organism: Bathynomus jamesi; assembly: GCA_023014485.1. NCBI lineage: Eukaryota > Metazoa > Arthropoda > Malacostraca > Isopoda > Cirolanidae > Bathynomus > Bathynomus jamesi. Next base: position 243,347 of record JAJOZX010004475.1, read on the forward strand.
CTACGTATATTTCATATTCTTTAATAAAAATGCAAAACTGGAATGATAGATAGGGAAAGATCACGTCAATGACGATGATATTAAACCAAACAGATCGTTCTCGTCTCGACCTTCGATCGGTTCACAATAACCTAAACTTGGTTACATTATTTTTGAATCCACCGACAAAAATTTTATGTGGAATAAAAAATATCGCTTCGAAAAATAAACCATGGATTGCTTTAGCTTCAATCGTTATCGTACGTGTTACTGAACCTATACCTATCGGATCAACAGGATCATAACATCGACACTTTCAAATAAGTAACCACCTAACCTAATCTACAATATACTTGTCGATAGAATGTCGGTTAGATCAAACGTCTTAATCTCGGAGATATTGAATAGCGTAAGAAAATTAAGCGAGGCAATATTTCCTTAATAAGAAGTGCTTTTCCATGGGTTTTTTTGACACAAACTTTCTTAACAGTATCTACTATAGTCCAGGGGTTCCCAACGTGGGCACCACCGCCCCCCAGTGGGCGTTTGAGAATCTTAGGGGGGCGCTTGGAAACTGCAAAGTTGTTACCTTCCATTAATAAATCATTTATCACTTATCCTATTATATCATCATCTTTATGAGAGGGCACCAGCAAATATTGATGGACAAAAGGGGGCGTTGGCCTCAAAAAGGTTGGGAACCACTGTGTAACTATACTAAAGTTTACTGCATGCAGTAAAAATTATACATGTTAAACTGCCTCGTAACCTCGTAGCAGTTCCGTGCGTTGGTTTCTCTTCACACGAAGGTCAAACTGGTGGCCCAGCCTCTAGGCCAAGCTTGGTGGAGGAGCGAATTGCTCTCTTGCGTTCTCCATCGCACACAGCGAGGTACACCCGGCTCATCTTTCAATGGATATATATCCCTAAGAACTCTAAATAAATTACAAATATTTTAAATTACATTTATAAGTTAAAATGTAATTTTAGATATTTGTAATTTATTTCGAATTCGTCGGGATATACAATAAATTATAATCTACAATTTACTGATATCGTCGTCATAAAAAAATCAATTTTTTAATAATTAATAATTGTATCAATTTATTATTGAGGAACATTTTGAAAATTTAGAAATTTCATTACGACACAAAAATGAAATGTATGAAAATATTTTAAAATAGGCCTACTCGTCTGTGTCGTCGGAGGAAAATAAAGCAGTAATTCAAGACATCAGTGAAACGCACAAGATCAACATGTAAAGCGGAATTATATACGTTTCTAAACAGGGTGGTGTATCGGGGCCAAAAAAAGTAACGCGATACGATACTCGATACATTGGCAAAAATGTATCTCGTTACGATACGATATACATATATATATATATATATATATATATATATCAACGTAAAGAACGACGCTTGTATAGGAGAATATTCCGCGCAAGATATGAGAGAGAGAGAACGAAACAAATGAAAAATGAGGTAACCACCCGGGAATCGAACCCGGGATCTTCCGATTGCCGGTCAGATATGATAACCATTACACCATGGGCCTCACTCAATCAAATGCCGTAATTCCTCTACATACGCGCAGAAACCAATGCCCCAAGGGGGCACCTCCCGCATGCCGTACATTATATACATTTAAACTGCAAGCACGCAAGTAGTATAGCCGAAAAAGGGAGAGTGCAAGAATGTTGCAGGTTATTATGTAATGTTGCAAAGGGGGTGGGGTTGTTGCAAAGGGGGGTTGGGTTGTTGCAAATTGAGGTTGGGTTGTTGCAAAGTGGGTGGGGGATTGTTGCAAAGGGGGAGGGAGGTGTTGCAAAGGGGGGAGGGGTTGTTGCAAAGGGGGTGGGGGAAAACTTGGAGGCGGCGTTATCCCCCAAGAGAAAGAAGGAGGAGGAGAGGTGTTCACCTGGCAGGAGCCAAGTGCACATTAAGACTTCAGCCGAGTTGGCGTTGTTTTATAGGCTCCTAATCAGCCAGTTGGCGTAAATGGCTTGAGTTGCCAGATACCGCGATACCATTGTATACATTATTATAGACTCCTAATCAGCCAGTTGGCTGTAAATGGTTGTCAGATACCGCAATACCATTGTATACATTATTATTATATACGCCTAATCAGCCAGTTGGCTGTAAATGGCTTGAGTTTCCAGATACCTCTTTTAGCAGTACCATTGTATACATTATTATATACGCCTAATCAGCCAGTTGGCTGTAAATGGCTTGAGTTGCCAGATACCTCTTTTAGTAGTATTATTGTATACATTATTATATACGCCTAATCAGCCAGTTGGCTTAGAAGGCTTAAATGTTGCCAGATACCGCAATACCACTGTATACATTATTATATTTCGAATACCGGTAGTAGAAGGCATAACAATTAAGTAAAACAACATTGCATCATTCTTTTTATTATAAATATATAGAAAATAAATATACATTTGAGGAATATGCATATAACAGTACAGGAAATATACACACACAATTATGGATATATATAAAATAAAATATACATTTCAAATAAATATACACTTCAATAGAAATATGTACATAACAGTACAGGAGAAATATACACACACACACAATTATGGAGATATATTTATAAAATAAATATACTTTTCAAATAAATATACATTTCAATAGAAATATGCGTATAATCAGTACAGGAGAAATGTCAAGCAAAATATAAATACAATTAACTTTTTTTTCAAAATACTAAACTCGGTCTTAATCGAGTTTACAATTACATCATTATTGCTCTGCATTACGCAGTATATGCGGCTTAATAATATTTCACCGCTTAAAGGATAGGGAAACATGTATTCGATATGAAGGGCTTTCATATCGTTCAGTACTATTTTTGTTCCCACTTTACAACCGGTTGGTAAGTCATCTTTAAATACGTCTAGAGTACAATCAAAAGCACGCACAAAGAGTTCATCGTTAGCTACATTATTAAACACAAGTTTATAAGAACGCTTTTCCAATCGAGGGTTTATTTCTACCGACTCGAGCTTTTCAATCGTGAACTCACTCAACATAGCGGCAATTGAAATAATCTTCTAAATCGTTACGACAACTGCGCGTTATATAAAGAAATAGTTCTTCAGGGTGAACGGTGTAGGTGAGCTCAGCCTTGTACCGATCAATTGCTTTGTACCAAAGTTCATGGTATTTCAAAGAGTCTAAACTTTTTAAATAAACATCCAGCACTAGACCATTCTCACCAGCCCTACACTCGGTAAGCCCATCGAGCAGAGCGGTGTATGCGTATTCAAGTACTGTATCAAAATAAAACATATCCGTAACACGCGCGTCTAATATAGGTTTCAGTTTACGGAATCCGACGATTTCAAACATTCTGTCGAGGATGAAACAGTTTCGCGTAGGAATAAGAGCGTTATTATCAGAAGCATTCTTCCACATCAACCGTATATCAATGCACGGCCGATCGTTATTTATACACAACGTACATACAACGGCGTATGAGGGTGCGTCACTAATCTGCTTTCTTGTACCTACGTTAGCAGGTATTTTATAACGATCTTCACTCCACTTCTCAACTATCACAAAGATTCTATTCATCTCCTCGATACTTAACTAAACCCGTTTGTTTGTCGGTCTACATTCCGTTTCCAGTACATAGCTAATGGTACCGGAATTACGCCTGAACACGCGCAACGATTTCGTCACGGACACATCGTACGAGGCGTTGAGAATGCTGCTCAAAGGAAGTTCCATCGTATTCGAGGAGCGCACGTCCACTCGGCTCAAGCTCTGAGATAACTATGAGCCGTGTGAGGCACGCAGGTAGGCAGGAATGGTTCGACGGGCGGCTGACTCGATGATACGTGAATGGGCTTGTTCCGCGAGTCGAATTGTTGTACCGGTACAAGAATATCACTACCAGCCTACGCACCAGACATTTTGGATAAGAACTAGGAACATTTTATGTTTTACTAAATATCTCCACACTCCGGCGCACTATTTGAGAGGAACATATGTTCATATTTTTCCTTTCTGCCCATCAAACGATACTCGTCTCTAAACTCTGTTAAAAATTCACGCAGGGCACTAGCCACAACCTCACTACGAACCTCATCATGATATACGTTAATATAGTGATAAAAATACTTAAGATTGTCCATGATCACGAGATTCACATTTCCAGTCGTAGGGTATGAGTAATCGACATGGTGTAGCATGACGTAATACCGCTTGTCACACACACCCATCAGCAAGACTCATTATCCATACCTGCTGCTTCTCTTCTGCACGCGTTGTTTCTTTTACTTCACGGTGTATGTGAGACTTTATAAAGTTTAGCTCTGCAGTATACTTCAGCACATCGTCTGTGCAACGAAAGCCTTCAACGGTCTCACCAGAACATCCGTAGAGTATTTGTACATCTTGGAACTTCGCACAATCCAATGTGTTTTTAAAAGAGGCATAGGAAGGATGAATAGGAAGTTTTTCGGTATCCACCACATCCTGGCACTTTACTGAATACCATTTCGTAAACGTTGTACAAGCAATATTAAAGGTAGCCATTTGAATACACGTCTGATCTCTCGGGCTTACTGCGGTCGACTGACCACGCAGGGATTCCCAGATAGTAGCATGACTCACGGTCTTACAGTGGGCGGAGCTTAGAACTTTCACCTACACACACACACACACACAAAGGAGAAAGTGAAACGCTATTTGAAACATGATTTATTTAATAAACGAGATATTCAAGTTATATATATTTACAAATACGATTTAATAAACGAGATATTCAAGTTATATATATATATATATATATTTACAAATAGATACGATTATATACAAGACGTGTGAGTTAGAATCATCATTGGTATCCAAAGGGTACGGTATCATAGGTACCAGGTAACTGGTAACGTTTCCTATAGGTGTTACGGCACACCATCGTACCCCTAAGTTCCTTCACGCCCCCCAGCTTCTGCGCCCGAAAATTGTGGGTGCCTACAATTAGTTGGGGAGGTTGTTCATCCAAACATACTAGATCCTTCAACGACTCAAAGTTAACAACCTCCCGATTCGCATGGTTGAGCGTAATACCCTTTGCCTTCACGATATATTTCATTTCCTCCCCCACCCTGACTCGTACCCCATAAGTCTTAGGTCCTGTTGAGGCAAAAGAGTCGGCGTATGCGTTGTCCCCATACTCATCCTTGATCTCATCAGTGAGCTCGCCGAGGAACTCCCCAATAGTGGGCATGTATTCACCCTCCCTCTCTGTGAATATCACGCTATCTGTATCGGCATACAATACTCTCCGCCCAAGAGAATGCAATAGACCCCAAAGTTTTATACGGGCGTAGGCTGTTGTGAAGCTGGCCACAGGTATGTTTGTAACCCTTGAGGTATCTGTGGCAAATTCAGTGTTGTACTTTATTACGTAAGTATTACCTACATTTACGATCTCCATGACCTCTTTATCGGGGGCATTGGCATAATCCCAGACATCGCTATAACTTTGTGCCAAATGAATGCTCCCTCTGCCGGTATTCTGCGCAAATTTTCCCCATAGACTGTTTAGACACAACTTTGCACTAAAGCGCTTGCCAGGATTCTTTACAATTTGGACACGATCAAGTTGTATACCTTCGCGGTCGCGGTAACGTTGAATATAGGCAGACTTTTCATCTTCGGTATCAACTCCTCGCGGATACCCTGATGCCTCAACCTTATCCTTCAAAAAGGTGTTTATATATGGTGTGAAAAGGTTGGGTAGCTTCTGAAACCTCCACACCTCATGTATCTTCAGTATTCTATAACCATGGCGCACGGCTAGGGCCAACTCAGGACTTGTATATACGCCTCTGATCTTACGCTGGTGGGGTATATGGTTACATTCGCCGTTATCCTCTTCCGCGCACTTCACGCACAGGGGAAACATGAGCTTGTCATCGATAACGACAGGTAAGATCGGCATCCATAAATTGCGTGGGGGGAGTACGTCTACGAAAGAGATCCCAAAGTAACGATCATTCAAATTTTTTGAAAATTCATTGATGGATGGTAGGCTAGGCCCCACCAGTTTCTCAGGAGCGCCCACGGGGTACGGATTGCTCTTCATCACGTATGGGTATAAAGAACAGAAATCGTAGTAATGGAGCTTCACGCCCTCCGTAGGTGGGAAGTATAGTCTGAAAGGATTTGTACGTCCTCCAAACAAGCTATCACCACATTTGAGAGGATCCAGCACCATTGAACGCTTGATTGCTTTTATTTCCTCACGGTACACCTCGTCTGTCTCCATCCGTGCATCATATTCATGCTCCCACAAGACTTTGTGAGTGAACTGTGATCCTATAAGTTGATCGCGGGTGCGGGTCGATGCAAGACAGTCGGCAGGAGACCTACCGTGGATATCTCCGGTGACTCCGCACTCAGGACGGGGCCATCCATGCCACCAGCAACCGTTAAAGGAGTACACAGTCTTCACACCAGTGACACGGTTTTCACTTAACCCATCAACCCAAAAAACACGTCCATTAATCTTAATGGGTACTTCACCCGTGTTGCGGGCGTGCTTTATGTATACACCTGTCTGTTGCTGTAGGTGTATGAGCCAGTAAATAGCCTTGTGCCCGTAACTGCGGGGATTGTTTCGGTGAATAATGGCTAAGGTGTCTTTCGGCATGAAGTTATTCTTGAACACCGTAAAACATAATGATGCGATGGTGGTTGCGACTTGCAGTGGATCGCATTTGAAACGGGCTATGTACATCCTTCTAAAGGCCTGGAAACATACTCTAAGCACGCGCACATCATTCACGCAATAACGCTCACATTCATCAGCTATATTATAAGGGTTACTTTCATTAAAACTGTCGTAGTATCGATCAAAGTCTTCACGTTCATCCATACAGTCAAAATAATGTTTGGGGGGTGGTGGGCCTACGTAGTTTAAAGTCTCGCTGGTGAGGAAAGTGTAAGGGAAGTATCCTTTGGAAACTTCAGCTGCTACTCCCATCACCTTGGGTAGCTTTGCTAATTTACAAGGTGTGAATAATAAAGTATCTTTAAATTGTACATTGCCTCTTATCTGCATCTGTATTAATTTGTTGCCTCTTTTCAATGGATCACCTGTAAATATCTCAGAGGATTCGTGTTCAAGCAACTCCTTATAAAGGAACTGCGTGTCAAACTTTGCCCCGTTATGGGCGAGAATATACACAGTCATTTTTTTGAACTTGTCGGCTAACTTGACAATATAGGACACAAATAGTTTCACAGGACTATCGCTGACATTCGTTTTAAAAACGTTTGTCCGTTTACCACATTTGGGGCACTCGTCACATTCGATATCCATACACTCATCACAGATAGTCTGGCTCACAAGTAAATGTGGAATTACCTCTTTGGTTTCAGCGTTCGTATATGTTTCTATATCGTAGTATACAGTTATACAAGGGTTATTTTTAGGCTTAGCATCTTTCATACAGCATACATGCTTTACTCCATCCGCCTTATATTCCTCCTGGCATGTAGGACAGTGAATTACGTCACACTTGTGCTTAAATTTTCCCCAATTATCCATTGTGTGAAACATACCACATTCACAGATTCTCATTTTCCTGCACGTGCCAATTGATTTATGGAAATCAAAACAGCTATTATTGAAAAATGTGCGTCTACACACATCACAGTCTCTCTTCTCAGCTTCAACTACACGGCTTTCACATTTGGTGCTTTTACACTGCTCACATACCATGTGACATTCTTTACAATGTCTCACTATATCATCCGCAAACTCGAGGCACCCCTTACACAAATCATGATGTCTCCCATATTTTCGACTTTTGTCATAACTCGCGTAAAGCCACCTTATATTACGGATGGGGAGATACGTTGTCCCTGACAATCCTAAAATAAGTAGGGGCCTTGTACGATCTCTCACACAGCTTTTAAAAACATACACAGTCCTACGACGATCATCCAACCCAAACACAACTATGCGAACATTCATTTCCTGTTCTACCCTTCTCAGCTCTTCAGGACCCATATTACAGTCAAATTCAAGTTCACAGTCTACAGCTAGTTTACGGGCATGCTCCACAGTAAACATACGTGCTAAGAGTACTGCTATAAAGCCGCAACCACGATCGACGTTTATATGCCGTCTATAAATAGCTTGAGAATTGAAGTTAAGAGTATACGGTATGGCACTATGACCCGCAACACGGTATACATGGTCAATATTTTCCGTGAAGTTGTCCATATTGAAGGCTATACTACTTTGGGCGGCTTGCATTATACGCCCTAATATATATTCTACATCTTCAGCCGCCAAACGTCTAAATGGCACTATCACCCAATAATCGTCTACATCACCGTCATCTGACCCGAATCCAAAGGACAGACTCGTCCTGACTTCACGCTCGTCACGATTCTGAAGAGCAAACTCTATAATATGCTCTACAACCCGGCGTAGTCCGCGCTCAATTCCACTGCTATACATGACTCTAGGGTCGATCCTGACTCTATACCGATTTCTAGTCAAGGCTGGGGTGGGGGCTGCGGATCGCACCAATTCCAGCGTTATACCATCCTCAACAGAACGAGGGACGGCGGATGAATTAGTGGATATATTAGCGGAAGGTGCTGCTGATGGGGGCCCTGTGCGTAGGAGGTTGATGGTTGGGGCTCTATTATTGTAGACTTAACAGAACGGGGGGCGGCGGATGAATAAGGGGATATATTAGGTGCTGCTGGGGTGTTGTTGCGTAAGAGGTTGAGGGTTGGGGATCTATTACCGCTGCAACAGACGCGTATTTCGGTCGCTTTATACCTGACGTGGGTATCTCATACCTCCGCTTTGGACGTGTACCGGTATCGCTGGTGAGGGTTCAGGGAGGAGATAACAACTATACTGTCGTCGAGGTCATCCGTAATGATGGGCTGCTCTACTCATCGTCATTCACGGTTCTGTGGGAGAAGAAATATAAGGATCAGCACTCAAAATTTGTAATATTTTGTAAATGACTCACTTAGGAGTGTGACGTGTTAGAAATGACTCTGTAGAAAAATTTCAGATTCACGAGCCCATCCACATGTATTATATCTGGACCTACAGGATGTGGTAAAACTGTGTTTATGCTTAAAATCATTAAAAGAAAAGGGGAGATGTTCTCGAAATTTGTGCATAAAGTTATATGGTGCTATTCGACGTATCAATAAGTGTTCAACGAGTACCAAGATGATATTTTGTTCCACAAAGGCGTATATGACGTTAATTCGTTAAAGGGAAATGAACATACAATCATTGTAATTGCCGATCTCATGTGGAGATGGATAAAACGTTTGCCGAGACATTTACAGTATTCTCCCACATCTTAACATAAGCGTGTTCTTCATCAATCAGAATCTATTTTTCAAAATAGATATGCGCGATGTGTCGTTAAATACGCAATATCTAGTCTTATTCGCGCAACGTAGAGATGTATCACAAATTGGGGTATTAGCCAATCAAATGTTCCCGAATCAGCGTAAGGAGTTTGTGGAAGTTTATAAGAAGCTACAAGCACGCGTTACGGATATTTGCTTGCGACCTTCATCCGCGAAACACGTTTAGAGTACTTCTGCGAACGAATATATTTCCAAAAGAGCCTGAAACGGTGTATATTCCAGAATGACAAAGAGACTAAGAAATACCGTGAATTAATAAAAATCTATCATCGACTGCCCCGGGCAATGCAGCAGATGTTTATTAAAATATCGATGCCGACTTTTTAAAATGCATCTGTGAAATCTGTCTTAACGTTATAAATTGCAATGTATCAATGAAAACCCATCAAAGGCTCGCCTACGCCGCTACAAGAACATAACTTGCACTCGCTCGTAAAAGCAAACTGTAGCGAAGAAAAAACGAATTATTGTACAAACAGGAGGGTCATTTCTCCCCATCTTATTTTCAGTTTTGGGTCCTTTACTGACTAGATTAATATAATGAAGAAAGTGGTAGTGATTCCCCACGAGGTGTACGCCTCACTGCAAGGAATCCAGACACGTATCTAGATCCCCGTAAAAGCAGACTTAAAAGAATGGAAAGCGAATTGTTAGCCCTATTAAACAGTGAAAAAACACCTGATGAGAAAAGAATCTTATACCAAGAAGCTCTGCAGAAATTTCTTCACGAGTACGAAAATTATAAGAGCCCTACAGAGATTCCTGTGGTTATTAGGCACAGCACGGGGGACGATGGCGACATAGGATCTGTGCCCGACGACACAGCTGACCAACCAAAAAGATTAGCCACACAACATATCGAACATGTATTAAAAAATACCCTCCCACTTACATTGAGGAGTAAAGGCTTAAGTCTTTATAATCTATTGAATGAGGATCCCGCCATACAATGGACCGATACAGGGGAGATCATTGTGGAAGGATCAAAGGTACAGGGATCGAATATCGTAGACATTGTCCATGATCTGGTGAGAAAGTGGGATAGGCCATCACCATCAGGATGGAAGCATATTAAAGCAAGACTACAACAAATAAATGTCCCTAAAACGTTGATAGGAAATCTGAACAGGTTAAAAGACTTGGAACATGCAACGCCTGTGACACAATTGAAGGCGCCGTCACCCCCGGCGGTAACACCTTTGAAGAGGAGCAAGAAGAGGTTAAACCAACCCTACCCACGTGCCTCTAAAATACGCAAATGGCTAACGTATTAACTAAACGCTATTATGACATTTCTACCCCATCCTCTTACGGCGGCGTAGATAGACTGTACAGAAGTGTTTACGGAGTAGGAAAAAAAGATGTTGAAAGATTTTTGAGGGAGCAGGACGCTTATACGCTTCATAAGCCTGTGAGAAAAAGGTTTAAAACAGCCAAGACAACGGCTTCCTCGATTGATTCTATTTGGCAAGCAGATTTAACAGACATGCAAAGATATTCTGTGTATAACGATGGTTACCGCTACATTCTATTCATAATAGACGTATTCTCTAGATATCTGTGGCTAGTTCCTCTGAAAAATAAATCACCTGAAACAGTTGCTAAAGCCACCAAAACGCTAATGTTAAAAGAAAACAGGGTTCCTGGCTATTTTTGTACGGATATGGGGAAGGAGTTTATAGGCCGTGCTTTTCAGAATATGTTGACAGAGTTTAATATCAGCTATTACACAACCAATTCTATACATAAGGCTTCTTTAGCTGAAAGAGTTCAGCGCACCATAAAGGAACGCATGCACCGTTATTTTACACATAAAAACACATACAGATTTCTAGACATTCTGGAATCATTGGCATCATCCTACAACCGCTCACACCATCGCACGATTGGGGCAACACCTAACGAAGTTTTAGAAAGAGGTACGCTCCCGAGAAGAGATGGATCACCACCACCACCACCACACACTGCGCGCTTCAAAATCAATGATTATGTAAGGCTGTCGCGTTCGGGGAATAAATTCGCAAAGGGTTTTGAGCAAGGATGGACACGCGAGATTTTTAAAGTTAGGGCTGTGAGACCTAAAGGTGAGATAATGATGTATTACATTGAAGATTTGAATGGGGAAGAAATCTCAGGAGGCTTTTACCGCGAGGAATTGCAGAAAGTTGCGTTTAATTTAGAAAAAAATGTGTTTAAAATTGAGAAAATTTTAGGAAGCAAAGGTTCAGGAAGGAGAAAAATGTACCTGGTGAAATGGCTAGGGTACCCAGAAAGCTTCAACACCTATATAAAAGCTGATGCAATAATGAAGCTTAAATAGTATGCAACATGGCTCCTAACCATTTCTACGTCACACTCCCGTCCTCCTCGTCCCTGTCTGTACACCCTAACAACACGCTAGCCAACTTTGTAACAGAACTCCATGGGCACATTGAATTGGGTCGTGATTCGTATGAGGTGGGGATATGCGAAATTCAGCTGGACACCGTCTTTTTAAATATTGAACATAAAGAAACCGTTTTTACGATTCTTAGAGACATTGACGAGTGTGAAAAAGCTGGGGTAGCTATGGATGAAACTATGCGCATCGCTCGGACTAAGATTGCACGGTATTACAGTACAGAAGTAAGACTAGGGCCGGGTCAATATGGTTCGGCCGAGGATGTTGTGAGAGGCTTAAACGTAAGTTTAAGAAACTCAAACCTTACGAATGATTTAGTATATGAAATCGTAAACAACCCTGCACATACACTAATCCTAAAATCAAAGACTAACAGACGTCTTAAAGAACATAGAAAGTTCAAAATTCTAACCAACGGCCGATATAGCGCAGCCTTCCAAAGAGACACATTTCACGAGACACAGTATAACTTGTCCAGATTAATGTATCAATTGAAGATGGAGAAATTGGCTGAAAGGTCCCCAGACATGTGCTATATTTACAGTAATATAGTGGAGCACCAGTTTGTTGGGGATACCCAGGCACGCCTGCTGCGCATTGCTCACATCCCCAACCATAGAGGAAGGAGTTTGAGTATTACATATGACAGACCCCATTATGTGAATGTCGCAACTAATTTAATAACCAATATCACAATATATATAAGAACGATTGAGGGCGAAAACTTCCCATTCGGTAACGGGAGCTTAACAGTGAAGCTACACTTTCGACGCACTGAGTTATAATGGATAGAAAGCCTTTCACCGTCTATCGAGGGATGCGATACCAGCGCGGTAGTGGACTTGGATCCATTTTTTCATCCATACTACGTACGGCTGTTCCTTTGCTGAAGAGGGGTGCCAGATACCTTGGAAGGAAAGCGCTACAATCAGGCCTTAACACTGCAGAAGACATATTGGCCGGGGCTAAACCTAAAGAAGCTCTAAAAAAACATTTAAAGCGTACACGGAACGAAATCATCAAAGATGCAAAGAGAAAAATGCGTGGTGGCGGGAAGAAGAAGAGGGCTCCCCGGAAGAAGAAGGGGTCACGTGGTATTAAACGTAAAAGGCTATCAAAAAAGAAATGCTGTAAGCGAATGAAACCTATGGTTGACCACTTTTTTGACTGATATAAGCTAAGGATATTGATCTCATGAATCATAGTTTGTTTACCACTTGTCGAGAGAGGAGTCACTATTTCGCCATGGCACGCTTCATCCACCCATGTAGTTCACAATGCTGTAAATCGGAGCTGTCCTTTTTTGAGCTCCCGCCAACCCAAGTTTCTATTGAGCACAGTGACTTTATTACAATTAACCCTTTAAACACAATTAGTTCCCCGAGTGCACCTATAGAATTCGTGATACCCAGCTCAGGTCCTTACTTTTTTGATCCAAGCTGTGTGCACATGTACGCTAAGCTACGTATAGCCCATTCTGATGGAACGGTCTGCGATGACAAATATGCTGTATACCCTGAAACAAACTTTCTGCACGCCATATTCAACCAGTGTGACGTATATTTAAATCAGACCAACATATCGGCAGGCACGGGGTACTATCATCTACGAGCCTATTTGGAAAATGTCCTCAACTTTTCCAAAGAAGCGAAGGCTACCTTTTTAAGTGCGGAGGGATATTATCAAACTAAAGATGAAAATAGTATAAAGGACAAATTTAAAAATTCTAAAAAGAAAATATACGAGTGTTTTGGACGGTTGCACACAGATTTCACTTTCCAGGAGAAGTTGCTTGTGAACGGGGTGGATATGAAAATAAAGCTCACCCGCACGAGTCCTGAGATCTGCTTAAATCTGGATGTGAATCAAGAAGAGGGTGCAAAGTCCGTTGTGGTTCACATTATGGACACATACCTCCGCGTACGGCGAGTGAAATTAAGTTCACCAAAACAACTAGAAATTGAGAAAAATTTACTAAACGCTACAGTGAAATATCCTATTAACAGAGTGCAGATCAAACTATATACGGTTCCTGCAGGGTTGGCATCGAAGCAGATAGAAAACATTGCCCTGGGAAATCTTCCTAAAAGGATATTAATCGGCATGCAGGACCACGCTTCGGTGAATGGAAAATATAAAAAGAGTGCCTTTAAATTCGAGAATTTCGGACTTAAAAATATAACTCTATACGTTAATGGCACTGCTTTGGGTGGAACAATGGGTACGGACTATTCATCAGACGCTGTGTTACCGCTTTGTGCCAGAGCCTATAGTAATCTGACCCATATTGCAGGTGATTGTGATGAGCTTGGTAATGGGGTAACGCAGGAAGAATTCATTGATCAATTTAACCTTTACCCGTTTGACATTACACCTGACTTATCTGCTAGCGTAAATACCCATTTAACACCACAGCAGAGCGGAAACATCTCAGTGCGGCTGGAATTCGCCAAGCCTATAGACGCTCCTATTAGTGTACTAGTATATCTCGAATCGCAAGCCCTAATAGAAGTAGATAGATTTAGAAGCGTTATCACTGACTTTTAAAATGGATGCTAATACACTTCAGAAAGTAATGGAGCGAGTCACACGTTCCAAATTTATCGGCGTGTTTGCGAAGAATGAAACATTGAGTTTGCCAAGTACGCGAGAATGCGGTAGTCTTATTGTGAACACAGACATCATCGGTAATGAAGGGATTCACTGGATCGCTGTCTATTTTAAAAATAGACAGCGCCTGTACTATTTTGATTCACTCGGTACTCAACCCTGGAGTGATCCTATTATTGTAAAATTTCTCGCTCAGTTACATATTCCCGAAGTTGTGTGGACCCCATTTCGCATGCAAGGATATTTTACTAATGTTTGCGGAATGTACTGCGTCTCATTTCTCATGCATATGTCAAATGATAAAGAATTTATAAATTTTTTAAATTTATTTGACCCGTGTCACACTCGCCGAAACGATGAAATGGTATGCAGACAGATAAAAAACCGTTTTCCAATTGTACGTACTCGTTGTATATTATAATGTTTTTGTTCGTATATTTGTAACGATATATTCGTTTATTGTACTGATTTCTTTCATTTAATAAATTTATGAAAATATATTGTGTCTTCTTATCCCAAAAAGATCGAAAAACACTTACATTATTTCGGTGTGACATTGTTGACTGATCAGTATCCTCCCTATTCCGAGATTCTTCAAAAGATTGTATAACACGTGTCAAATCCTCATCGGACCTTAAAGGAATAATGCTTTTAAAACATATACAGAGTATACAGACAGATCCCATTATGTGAAGATATCTTTGGTTCGAGGATGAACGCCATAAAAATTTCGATTTTAGCATAATGGGGATAACCAAATAACACTGATTGACATTTTTGGCGAGTATCTATTTGACGAGATACTACAACTCTCCATATATATATAAAATTCTAATTATAGACACTTACATTTCTATGGTAGTCCCTTGCGTCGGGTTGTAAGGAGCGTCACTGCAAATATCTTCTACGGTTTGCGTTGAAAATAATTCGCCACGATCAATCGCATTGAAAAGACTAATTGCGGTTAATGCTGCAGTATCACGTTCTTCATACAATGTGTGACATTGTTGACTGTTCAGTATATACCCCGTATTCCGAGATTCTTCAAAAGATTGTATAACACGTGTCAAATCCTCATCGGACCTTAAAGGAATAATGCTTTTAAAACATATACAGAGTATACAGACAGATCCCCATTATGTGAAGATATCTTTGGTTCGAGGATGAATGCCATAAAATTTCGATTTTAGCATAATGGGGTAACAAAATAACATTGATTGACATTTTTGGCGAGTATCTATTTGACGAGATACTACACCCCATCCATATATAAATTCTAATTATAGACACTTACATTTCTATGGTAGTCCCTTGCGTCGGATTGTAAGGAGCGTCACTGCACATATCTTCTACGGTTTGCGTTGTAAATAATTCATCACGATCAACCGCATTAAAAAGGCTAATTGTCGTTAATGCTGCAGTATCACTCTCTTCATACAAGTCTGGGGAGACGTACAGGTCCATGGTGGAGGGAATGATTATTCACTGACGCGAAAATAGCTACTGTTACTCCAAACTGAAAAATATCCCCTTTTATATGCACAATCGCCAAGCTCCGCCCCAAAAGACCAGATGTTCGTAGTGATTGGCTGCCGATGTAGCTGGGTGGAGCTATGACGTGTACCAATCCGCTATAACGGACCGGACGAGTAACATATATATAAAATCGAATTATAGGCACTTACATTTCTATGGTAGTCCCTTATATTATATTTTTTACTTACAAATTATTAGTATTGTTTGTTAACATAATTGTTAACTTATTTTATAATAAAGAAATTATATCCTAATTATATTTTAAAAAGAACATTCGGTTTCAACGTTAAGCTGTGGTCTAAGGCGGCGTGGCATAAATAAATACTAAAATAAAATTAAATGTTAAAAATCTTTATTCATACGTTATTAAAAGTTAAAAATCTTTATTAATAAAACAGGATAGAAGCATATGAAAGTCAAGGTAAACTATAGTTGTAAATTATAGTTAGGTTATACGATGTTTTTCGGGCATACTACTGCCTCGGGTTAAATGATCCTGTTATTTTAAATCACGTATTTGAAAGTTAATCATTATTGCTACATAGAAAAAATCGTGCATTACGATGTTTTTCGGGTATACTACTGCCTCGGGTCAAATGGTCCTGTTATTTTAAATCACGTATTTGAAAGAGTTAATTATTATTGCTACATAGAAAAAATCGTGCATTACGATGTTTTTCGGGTATACTACTGCCTCGGGTCAAATGGTCCTGTTATTTTAAATCACGTATTTAACGACACATCGCGCTCATTTCCATTGCTATATATGGCTCTAGGATCGGCCCTGACGAGATGTATTTCGTAGGTTAGGTTAGGTCTCTTACATATAAAAGTCCATGTGGTAGAGTAAGCAACGAACCCCATCGACGAGATGTATTTCTGAATCCATGTTAAACTGGAGGTCTAATTTACGAGCGAGTGCACGTATTATGTTCTTGTACCGGCGTAGGCGAGAAAGAGTTAATTAGTATTGCTACATAGAAAAATCGTGCATTATGATGTTTTTTTCGATTATTATTTATTGAACAAAACTCTCGCTCTCTTTCTATATATATATATATATATATATATCCCCGCAAGGGGGTTCTAAGCTCGTGCTCTTGAGTGCTCTTTGTGCTCGTTTGTACGTGCTTGTTCCTGGAGGTTTCACGTGCGCCCTCCCGGCCCTAGCACCAAAGGATGATGGGGCTCGACCCTGCAGTCCTTGGTCTTTTTCCACTTCGACTGTCCCCTCCACCCTTTCTTTTTCCTCTGTCTTTCCTCTCACTTTTTCTTTGTTTTTCCGCTGAGATATGCCCTTTTAAATAGAGACGAATCGGTTCTTCCCGAACTTAAAAAAAAAAAATATATATATATATATAGAAAGAGTGGTCTGGAAGGAAGTTTACCAATGATTAAATTCTCTTTGCGAGTGACCCGTTGCCCGCGTCGGGCTAACCTTTGGTTAGCTTCCGCCCGAATTTTTCATTCTGACGAAGGTCAAGCTTTTCACTCCACCTTAGACCTGCAGTTTAACGTGGATTCCGAACCACGCCCCATCAGCAGCCCAGCGTCTTGACCACTAGGCCACCTAGGGTACCCATTTATCTACCAACCACTTTCTTTATTGTGTGGAAGGATGAACAGCTGGGTTTTGCTGTGCGCCGGCTGCCGTCGGGTCTCGAACCCTGGGCCGATGGATTCGTAGTCCGCGACGCTAACCACTACACCACCGAGGCGCCTCATGAGGCTAGCATCATGAAAAAGAAAAACTATGGTATTTGTCATTACTTACTCGGACTATAGTGGATTTAATTATCCCAGAAGAGTTCCTTGTTCCATGCACGGTCTGTGTGTAGCATATATATATATATATATATATATATATATTTATTGTGTGTACGTTTCTCCCACTGTTATTCGTGACTTAAATATTTATAATAAAAATCAAGTGTCTAAAAAAGTTATTTAATAAGCAGAATTTAATTGGATTCATTGTAGAAGTAATAACAATGGCAATATTAATATTTGGAGCATTGGGTACTTATCAAGGGCTGTCTTTAAGAAAGGTCTCTCGCAAGCAGATTTTCTCCGAAACCAACCTCGCTATAGTGGACTGTGTTTTTGGGAAATCCAACTTTCTTCGTTTCTTTTAATTTCGTTTTTTCATTTTTCCTTCGCAGGGAATGAGGCTCGTATGTTTCTTAACTTTTCATCTCGTTTGGTGGGTTTCGAATTGTATCGTAAATTATCGTATTTCGAATTGTATCGTAAATGATCATTTCGTTTCGTTATTCGTGAGGGCTCATCTACAATTATATATGTGGTATTTTATATGATTTGTGTACAGATGGGTTAAACTGTGGGTCGAAGTTACGCATAAATATAAAACATTTTAATTGTATATATATATATATATATATATATATATATCAAGATATTTAAAAGACTGATATAATTATAGTAAACTTATGTCGAAATAGTTACCCATAAAATTAATTGTTTTCGGCTGAATTATGGATAACTATGTTATTTGTTTCGTTCATCTTCAAGTGTAATGAAGCTGGGTATCCCTTATAAAAATTCGTTTCTGTCTAACGAATTATTTATTGGGTAACTTTGTTAATTCTATTAATGCGTAAATATTTCTGAAACATGAAAGAGGCGCTTGTTATTTTATATGGTTGATTCTTCCAACTGATTAACTATATAAACATATATTGTGGTATTTTATATGGTTCATTAGTTTATTATATATACAAGTACAATTTAATAAATATTGCTATCTGGAATACATAGCGCTATCTGGTGTACATGACGCGATCTGGCAACTCAGCAACTGAATACATTGCGTGATCTGACAACTCAGCAGCTGAATACATGGTGCTATCTGGCAATTCAGCCAGAATAGAGGCTTATAAAAGACCGCGAAGTTGGTGAAAGACTCATTCCACCTCGGCTCCCAGCCGAGGAAGGACCTCTGGTCCTTCTCTTTCAGGCCCTTTGGTAAAACCCCTTAGTGGCCTCTTAGGTTAGGTAAACGAAAATAATATGCCTTGCTATCAAAGGCAACTACTCTCTCTCTCTCTCCTTCAGGTATCTCCCTCCTTCAGGTGTCTCTCTCTCTCCTGCATGTGTACCTACTGCATGTGTACCTCCTGCATGTGTGCGTATGTGTGTGTGTGTACCTCCTGCATGTGTACCTGTCCCTTGGCTGATTAGACGTATATAATAATAATGTATACAATAATACTGCTAAAAAGAGGTATCTGACAACTCAAGCCATTTACGCCAACTGGCTGATTAGGAGCCTATAAAACAACGCCAACTCGGCTGAAGTCTTAATGTGCACTTGGCTCCTGCCAGGTGAACACCTCTCCTCTTTCTTTCTTTCTCTTGGGGGATAACGCCGCCTCCAAGTTTCCCCCCCACCCCCTTTGCAACACCCCCCCCTTTTGCAACAACCCCCCCCCATTTGCAACAACCCCAATCCCCCTTTGCAACAACCCCCACCCCCTTTGCAACATTACATAATAACCTGCAACATTCTTGCACTCTCCCCTTTTGCGGCTATACTACTCACGCAGTATAATTAACAAAGAACGACGCTTGTATAGGAGAATATTCCGCGCAAGATATGAGAGACCGGCAATCGGAAGATCCCGGGTTCGATTCCCGGGTGGTTACCTCATTTTTTCATTTGTTTCGTTCTCTCTCTCTCTCATCTTGCGCGGAATATTCTCCTATACAAGCGTCGTTCTTTACGTTAATTATACTGCGTGTTTGCAGTTTATATATATATATATATATATATGAAACAAATTAATTACTTTCTAATCTTATTGAATTTTACAAGGAAGGAAAGAGAAAGGAGGAGATTTGCAGCTATGCTAAAAAGTATCTCAACAGGAGCGCTTGATAGCAGTGTAGTGTTGTATTTTATGAACAGTTCTTTTATCAAAAGGATACACGCGTAATTGAATGTATGATGAAGTATTCGCTAAATAATTAGAAGATGGAGAGGGGAGGGGAAAGATCACTTATTTGTATCGTATCTTTCGATACGATACAAATAATAAAAATGTATCGCGATACGATACAAGATACAGAAAAAGTATCGCGATACTACGCCACCCTGTTTCTAAAGTTACCCTTGCTATCAACAGATCAAAGCTGTTTGTAATGGTGGGCGCGACATAACTCTGTTTCCTCAAATTAAAATGCTTTTTGAAATATCTAAATGCCCCCACCAAACTATTACGTTTTCAATACTGTAAAGAATACATTAAAAGCAATTTAACAAATACAATATTCTCATAAATCATTATTTGCATTACTCTTAGATCATCCCTCGTTCATGCGGATACTACTATCCAGTTATCCGACCTGATACCGACAAATATTTGTATTCAACTTTGACATTTAATTACTTTTAAAACTCGTTAATTTTCGGTTCTTCGACAACTTGAAAAGGACTTTCACGACTAACGTAACTTTTAAACGATGAAATAAGTTTATACGTTGTTCAACTTTTATCAATCAATCAATCAATCAATCAATCAATCAATCAATCAATCCTCTCTCTCTCTCTCTCTCTCTCTCTCTCTCTCTCTCTCTCTCTCTCTCTTCTCTCTCTCTCTCTCTCGGGCAAGAAGGCTGCGAAGCCGAAGCCTGAGACCCCAGTTGCCCCTGTCAAGACCTCTAACCGCTTTAGTCTCCTGTGCTCGAAGGAGGAAGACACCGTTTTGATTGGGGACTCGCAGATCAGGGGCCAGGAGAAGTACTTTGCTTCAGCAAACCGGGATGGGAGGAAGGTAAGGTGCTTACCTGGGCGGGGAACGGCGCACTTAAGGAAGGAGGTAGAGAAGGTGCGCGTGGCTAGTCGGAGGACTGCGATCGTTGTCCACGCTGGTGGCAATGACCTGTTCCTCAAAGGCGGTGGGGTAGGTCTTACTGAAGGGATCATCACCGAGATCATGTCTCTTGCGGATGATCTAAAACTGAAGACAGACAGGGGAATGTTAATGGGTATTTTACCGCGAATGAATGTCAGTGACCACGCGCTCAGTAAGGTCATTGGCATCAACGAGAGGGTACAAGACTTGTGCGTTCCGCTGGGCGTGAAGTTTATTGACCCCTTCGATGCATTTTCGGGTAGGTGGGACCTTTACCAGAGGGATGGTGTCTACCTCAATAACAAGGGTAAAGGTGTGCTAGGCGCGCTGCTCGACCGGCACCTATACAGAATGGTGAGGTCGAGTCCGGGGAGAGATGATGGGCCCCCACTGGGGAGAGATGAGGATGAGCCGGTGGCGGACATACCTTCGACTGAAGGGTGCGTCGAAGTACAGGTGGGTGACCCTCCTCCTACGTTGGAGGGGGCTCAGTCTCCTGCGGAAGTTGCCCCCTCGTTAGTGAGGGGCTCTTCAACTCCCGACAGCCCTGGCTGTTCGGGAAACGGGTCGTGCTAGGGGGCGGTCAGAATAGGGAAGGCTCCCTCCGTGCAATGCTTTTTAATGCTAGGTCGATTAGGAACAAGTTTTGCGAGCTACGGGCGCTCTTAGCATCAGAATACCAGGATATCGTTGCTATCACCGAGTCCTGGATTCATACTGATCGTAGGGACTACGTTGGGGAGTTCGAAATTCCCGGGTATAGAATGTTTCGCAAAGACCGCACCCGTGGGGAGGGGGGTGGGGTACAATATACGTCAGAGACACGTTGAGTCCGGTTGACTGCCAGTTCCGGTCGGAACGGGAGCTGCTTGGCGTCGATCTGAACGTGGGAGGGACGAACTATAGGTTAATCTTGGTGTACAGACCTCCGCATCTCCTCCTCGAGGAGGATACAGCCCTGTACACCGAACTCAGTAGCCTGCTAGGGGATAGGGTGTGTGTAGTTTTAGGAGACTTCAACTGTCGCGGCATAAAGTGGGAAAACAGGACTGCCGATGCTGAAGGGAGGAGGCTAGTTGACTTTGCTGATGAGAACTTCCTCACTCAGTGGGTCAACGAGCCTACACGAGGCGAAAGCGTTCTGGACTTAGTGTTCACGACCGAAGACAACCTCGTCACTGGCCTCACCGTTGACGAATCGTTGGGCGGGAGTGATCACAGTCTTATTAGGTTCTGTGTGTGCGTCCCTCGGGTGAAGCGTAGTAACTCGAGAGGCAGTAAGCTCGATCTCCGGCGGGCGAACTTTGTTAGCCTCAGGGATAGCGTAGGAGAGATGGGGTTAGAGGTTGGCGGCGATGTTGAGGGAGTGTGGAGTGCATTCCGGGATGAGTTTATGGTGCTGCAGTCTGCTGCCATACCCTCAAAACCGGTCACCCCTGCTTCAACGCAGCCTAAGTGGTTCAATCGGGGCATCGCTTCGGCTATCCGAAATAGGAAAGTAGCGTATAGGAGGGCGAAGGCCAATCGTTCCCACGAGAACACTGAAGCGTATGTCCGCCTGTGTAGGGAAGTGAAGGCGAAGGTTAGGCTAGCGAAACGTAACGAAGAACTACGGGTGGCAAGCCTCTGCAAGGGGAACCCTAAGGAGTTCTTCAGTTATGTTAATAGTAGAAAGCCCATTAGAAGCATAGGTCCTTTAAAGGACGGAAGCGGCGTTCTGCGGACCTCCGACGCGGACATCGCTAATGTGCTTAATGAGTACTTTGCGGGAGTGTTCACCAGGGAGGATACCCGCGTCATCCCCGAGCCAGCTGTGAGGCACGAAGGTGCTGGCCTGGATAGTGTTAGATGTACCGCGACAGTCGTTGCTCATAGAATATACAAACTGAGCGCGTTTAAGGCTCCTGGGCCAGACCAGTTTCTCCCCAGTGTTTTGCGAGAAGTGCGCGACCAGGTGGCTCCCCACCTGGCTACAGTCTTCAACAAATCGTTGGAGATGGGCCAGGTGCCTGGTGACTGGAGGGAGGCCAACGTGACCCCTATCTTTAAGAAATGGGATCACGAAAGTCCAGGGAACTATCGTCCTATTAGTCTCACTTCAGTTGTAGGTAAATTATTAGAAAGGATAATAGCTGATAGAATCGTTGACCATTTGGATTCCTACAAGCTGCTTGGGGACTCCCAACATGGGTTTAGACGGCAGTTAGGTCGTGTCTCACCAACTTGCTCGAGTTTTTCCACGTCATGTTGAGTGAGTACGATAAGAGTAGGGCGATTGATATACTTTATCTCGACTTTCAGAAAGCCTTTGATAAGGTACCTCACCGCCGGCTAATGGCGAAAGTGCGCGCGCTGGGTATCGGTGGGGAAATAGGTAGGTGGATTGAAAACTGGCTAAGGAATAGGCGGCAGAGGGTGGTAATTAAAGGGGCTAGTTCGGGTTGGGCCTCGGTCACTAGTGGGGTTCCTCAGGGTTCCGTTTTGGGGCCACTGTTGTTTACCATTTACATAAATGATATCGACGGTGGCATCGTCAGTCGGATCGCCAAATTCGCTGATGACACCAAGCTTGGGGCCAATGTTGGGACGCCCGAAGCGATCGAGGAACTGCGTGCGGACCTAGGTAGGATAGGAGAGTGGTCCGAAAAATGGCAAATGCCGTTTAACTTGGGTAAATGCAAAGTGATGCACATTGGCTACGCCAATCCCAAGTCGGACTACTCGATGTTGGGGTAGTAATATCGAGGTGACTGATTTAGAAAAGGACTTGGGTGTGCTAATTAGCAGCGACCTTAAGTTTACGAAACAGTGTGTAGAGATGGAAAAGAAAGCCCAGAAACTATTGGGTTATATCAGGAGGCAATTTCAGTTTCGGAACAAGGAGATTGTGCTCTCACTGTACAATTCCCTTGTTCGGCCGTACCTGGAGTATGCTGTGCAGTTCTGGTCGCCCACCCTCAGGAAAGATATTGAGAGGCTGGAGCGAGTGCAGGCGAGGGCCACAAAGTTAATCCCTTCCGTTAGGCATATGGGCTACAATCGACGGTTACGCGCCCTGAACTTGTTTTCGCTTGAAACTCGGAGGCTGCGCGGTCAACTGATCGAGGTTTTCAAGCTCTTACGAGGGTTCAACGATGTCGATTTTAGAAGTATGTTTAGTTTAAATGATAACCCAACTCGCAACAATGGTTGGAAGTTGGATTTGAAACGGTTTAGGACTAGTGTGTGTGGGAATTACGTTACGTATAAGATCTGTGACACATGGAACAGGTTACCTTCGGAAGTTGTGAACAGTTCCTCTGTGGATCAGTTCAAGAAAAGGTTAGACGAAATCTTGCACACTATTTGAGTGTGTAAAGACATTTAGGACCTCAGTCTGCGGAAATTTCTTTTCCTATAAAATAGTTAATATCTGGAACCAACTTCCCTCAGAGGTTGTTTCCAGTCAAAGTGTAAATCTGTTTAAAAATAGGCTAGACAAAGTACTGAACACACATAGTTTAAGATTAAAACCTCAGAAAACTCTGCAGGAGTTCGCTTGCTCGGTCTCTGTGAGCAAGCTAAATATAGAGCTATTTATATATTCTCCACTTTCCTGTAAAATTTCCTTGGCTACTTTTCCAGGGTCAAGGTATTTTCTTCAACCTTTTTCCGTACCTGCCTCTGGCAGGGAGGGAGCGGAGGGTGGGGAGAGAGCCTTCTACTTTTCTATCCAGTTTTCTACTACTGCTAGGAATAGTTGAAAGAAAAATAAACTTTTACAAATTTTCCATGGCACCCGTTGCCATTGGTACCTCCTCAGTATGGGCCGCAAGGCCTTTTGAGGTACTTCTTTTCCTTGTAACTCCTTGTAACTCTCTCTCTCTCGGGCTTTTCCCATTTCGTCTTTATCATCTCACTCCTTTTACGCCAATACAGCGAGTCTCATCCTTTCCCTTAATTGCTTTAAGATTGGCGCAGAGAAAGGAAACTTTCTTTTAACTTCCCTTTCTTTCAATAACAAAAGTTTCTTCTTCTGTTGCTTTATCATTTATCCCTTTAGCAATATAACAAAAGTTCCTATTAAATACGCATTTATGTATCGACGCTCTATTGCAGTTTTAGCAGTTAATCGCATCGCCTTGACTGAATTATTCAAAGGTTGACCGACCGATGGTTCGAACGGTCGCGTGAATTTAGTGAACAATGAAAACCTGAATTGGAAATTCGAGAGCATTGAATTTACTTGAAAGAGGAATGAATAGTATTGGGTTTCCAATAGATGCTGCACCTATATTCTTATGCGCGTAGTACGTAAAACTTGCTATATATATATAAGAGCGCAAGCTGGGTAAATCGATTCGGAACTTTGAATACAAATCTGAAGAGTTTTTCCCCACAAATGTGGGAAACAGGTCCTTATATTTTCATGACAACGTTCTAACGAACCAAAGCAGTCTCAACGAAGGAAATTTACTACAGGGGTAACCAAAATACGTGGTTATAAATAAGTATTTACCTTTCAATCCACATAGTTAATCCAACCATGCAGATCATATTGTAAGCTCGTTGCCAGCACATAAATATGGTTAGGAGAACCACTGTACATATGAATTAACCACTGGTGAGTTGGCAAATAGTTACAGCCATGCATTCTGGGTTATATAACCAAGTATTTTTTCTGAGCAAGGACTTGACAGCAAAGTATGGGAAGGTCACTTATAATTAAAATGGCTTCACCCTTCATATAAGAACTATGACGAGCTACATCCTGGCCATTGTCTCTACACCGCTAACCGTCGATCAGTAAAGTTAAGCGACATTGGGTCTGGATAATAGTTGGATAGGAAACCAATCTGCATCCAGATGATGCGTGATGAGTAGAGCCCCGATGTTCAGGCAAAATGCCATAAATACTTTTTGTTTTTTGCCTATTTTGCATTTACATGAAAAAGTGCCTTTTTCGTTATAAAGTGCCTAATTTGCCTTGTTTCCATTATTTTCTAGTATTATTCCATTAGAGTCCCAAAATAAGCCTATCAGTTTGTTATTTTTTCAGTTCATATATATATATATATATATATATATATATATATATATACACGGTGGCGCGGACAAAACGTGTCCTGTTTGGAGAGCCGCTGTTCCGTTTATATGATTAGTAGACATCTGAAAATTTTGCAGTTAAATAAGAACATTTCCACATACTTTGCATAAATTTTTTTTTCAAATAATGTAATTACTCAAAACAATGCCTTTCCGCATTAAAACATCAACTTTCATTGGAAACAAACAGATACTAGAAAGACTTATACGCGATATGACCACCAATTTCATTAATTACTGTTATCACGCGTCGTTACCATTGGCGAATAGCAGCCTGAATTTGATGATGTGGTATTTGTCCCCAACATTCTTCAATGCATTGCGAAATGGTATTATTCTATATTAAACTTTATTTTTGGAAATGAAATCATTGTTACAGAGACGTCAACCTTGAAGTATGAAAATCCATGAGGATTTCTCATTCCCCCTATTTTATTATCATCGTCATCATTAGACAAAATCCGTGAGAGTTGACATGTCTGTTGTTATTATGTGTAATTAATATTTGCATTACCAACTGTTTTGTTTACTAAAGGCTTTGTAATTGTATTATGCTTTGCTTAAAGCAAATTTATAAGTGCCGTTTGGGGGATTTACTTCCTATTTTGAATGTTTTATTTTGCCTATTTGCCTGTCTTTCTTGAGGGTTTTTAGTGCCTAAACATCCGGGCTCTACTGATGAATCAATGAGATGCCATACCCCAACACGGGGGTTGTAAATAAAAAAAATTAAAAACGCACTGATCAATCCTCTGCAACTGTTAAGTAAGAGATTAGCTTTAGATGCTACGTTAAGCTGTAGGTCTTTATCATATGATCCTGCTGTTAGTTATGGAGGCTGAAATCATGCAGTCCCCCCCACACACAAAAAAAAATAAAAACCCTCAGTTTTGTTTTCTTTTCAGTTAAAGTCAAGAAAACTAAACAGTTGAATACAATACCTATGAGCCAACTATGAAATACCATTCAATTCATCTGCAAAAATATGCAGAGTAGATGTGCACATGCACATTATTATGAAATTATATGTATTTGCTGTACACGGCTGTTAAAGTGGCTCTGACAAGTGGGAAAATTTTATAGGAATAACACGTATCTCGTAGGCTGAATTGCAAAATTAATGAGAACTTAAACCCTATCTATATAGGCCTATTCATACTAACGAAATAAGATAAATTAAGATATATGGCGGTTATGAAAGAATTTAGAATATATGTACAGCTGCAGAAAAAAACTTCGCCGAGGAAATAAAACCAATGGAAAAATATACCGAAGCTTCAGAATTCGACAAAAATTCATAATTGGTTGAAAAAATAAAATTATAAAACTTTTAAAAATAAAATGAACGAGATAACTAACTGGAATGACATATTAGACTCCCATTTTTTTTTTTTTTTTTTTTTTAATAATCAGATTATTTTTTCCAACCAATAATGAATTTTTAAAGTTTTTTTTTATATAATTTCAGTATTTTTACGATAGATTTTATTACCCCGATATTTCCATAACTCTACGCAGAGATACACGAAACAAATTAAGAAATTTTGCTGTGGCGTTACAGCGAGAGCATTACATCAAATACCTAAACATCTTTTACATTTCAGTAATTAGAATTAAAACGAACTCAATCTGCGTTGCTATTAAATTTCCTTTATAACGCGCAGATGGCGTGCGTGTGCTGAAAAAAACGAACGCTGGGAATAATAGCAATATCGTTCACATACATTTTAAATAATATCTGGACGAGAAGCTTAATTGTGAAAATAAAAGAAAAGTTTAGAGAGCCTCTTACCTGAAATTTAGAGTTCACAAAGACTTATTTAAGTCAAGTGAACATTTTATTTTAATGTAGAAGGAGGGGCCAAGGAGGAGCCAAGGGTGAGAAGGAGGGGCCAAGGGTGAGTGCCCGCAAAAGCGGTCTCCCGCCGGTAGAAGAAGAGAGCCAAAATCAAGGTTCAGGGTTTTCAGGATGCCTGAACACACTGCGTTTGAAGGACTGGAGGTCGTAGACAGGGGGAAAGATGGATTGAGGAAGATTGTTCCAGAGTTGCCAGGTTGAGTACATGAAAACACCGATTAACTTTTGCATTAGAGAGCTGGACAGAAAAGGAACGAGAATGTGAAGAAAGTCTGGTACTGCGTGCTCTCTAAAGGAGGAGGCATGCAATTAGAGAGTTCAGAAGAGCAATGTTCGTTATACAGTAATAGCGTTAGTGAAGAGAGAGATAGAGTGAGGCAACATTGCGGCGAAGAAAGAGGGATTCAAGGCAGTAAGTAAGAGGGGGGAATTGAGACGAAAAGCCTTTGATTCCACCCGGTTAAGTTGGTCTGTGGAGGTTGAGCCACCCCACATACGAGAAGCGTACTCCATACAGGGGCGGACAAGACCCCTATACAGAGACAGCAACTGAGCGGAGGTGAAGAAACTGCGGAGGTAGTACAGCACACAATTTTTTAGAAGCTGTTTTGGAAAGAGAATATATGTGAACTTTCCAAGAAAGATCACGAGAAAAGGAAAAGCCAAGAATGTTAAGAGAAGAGGGAGGATTGAGTTGTGTTGTTGAATGTGAGGAGATAGTCGTGTGGAAGATTGTGACGAGTAGACAGATGGAGGAACCGAGTTTTTGGAGGCATTGAAAGCCACAAGGTTTCCTCTGCCCCAGTCAGAAATGGCAGAAAGATCAGAGGTCAGGCGTACCATCGTCATCCTATATGTATTTGCTGTACACGGCTGTTAAAGTGGCTCTGACAAGTGGGAAAATTTTATAGGAATAACACGTATCTCGTAGGCTGAATTGCAAAATTAATGAGAACTTAAACCCTATCTATATAGGCCTATTCATACTAACGAAATAAGATAAATTAAGATATATGGCGGTTATGAAAGAATTTAGAATATATGTACAGCTGCAGAAAAAAACTTCGCCGAGGAAATAAAACCAATGGAAAAATATACCGAAGCTTCAGAATTCGACAAAAATTCATAATTGGTTGAAAAAATAAAAACCGTCGGCCAATCAGGGCTCATGGGCGTGGCTTTCGACTTTATTGAATATGTTAAAATAAATGTACTTCATATAAATAACAATATTTTTATATAATTCAGTCCAATTTTAAATCTATGAAAAAAGAATTAACATATGGAAAATCTCCTCCAGGAGGACAAGAAAATAACAAGACGCTTCCTTTTCCAATTAAAAAAGAAAAATTATACTTTATTCGTAACAATAATGAGGAGAATAATGAAGGAAAAAGTGGAGCGCGGGGAAGATTAATTAATACTAATTAAAATTAATTTAATTAATTATATAGTAAAAAAAATTAAATTAAATTTTTGGAAAAATACCAACATGGATGAACCAACTGAGTTTGGGCAATAGTTTCGCATTAGAAATAAATGTTTTTATCGCGTTTACAAATTACAATGGTACATTAATGCCTAATACGAATTGTTAAGGTTTTAAACGAACACGTAACAAGACCTCCCCCCCGCCCCCCCTACAAAAAAAAAACTCTTCACTCACCAGTCTAACACCTAAACACATTCCTATAGTGACGATGTATTTATTCGAAATCATGATAAAAATTAAATTATGAGAAACTTGAATTTTATTAAAATAAAATTAAATAGAAAAATTTCAAAGTTCACAAATACACCCAAATGGAGAAACACCCCCCCCCCCCCCCCAAAAGTCACCTTTAATTTTTGTAAAAAATTTTGCCCACAAGTTCTACATTAATAATAATACTAATATTGGTATATTTTATAAAATTCATATTCTTTACTTTTGGGAGGGGGGGCCACGGGTTGAGAATCAAAAGTCCCCAAATCTTATCTGCAAAAACTGAATTGAATTACAAAAAAAATCATCGTTTTTTTTAAAAATAAATTAACCAATACTTCACATTAATTTTGAGAGAGAGAGCGAGAGATGCAAAATTTAGAAAGGTAGATAAAATATTTAATACATTTTAGTTAACAAAAGTTCCCCAGAAAATGAACAATGACGTAAATAAAACCTAGCCAATAGTTCGTCCCGCCCCAAAACCTTCGATAGACTCGCAAAAATAAAAAATTTCTTTTCAAGATATAATGTAGACCTTTTTGCATGAATTCGTTGCAAACTTGGTAAATATTGGTTTCGGATATTTATCGAAAACTTCAAAAATATCTGTATTGAACCAAAAATACTGCAACATTTCATTATATATATATATATATATATATATATATATATATTTTTTTTTTAACTGCAAACAACACACAGTATAATTAATGTAAAGAACGACGCTTGTGTAGAAGAACGTTCCGCACAAGATGAGGAGGGAGAACAAACAAATGAAAAATGAGGTAACCACCCGGGAATCGAACCCGGGATCTTCCGATTGCCGGTCAGATATGCTATCCACTACACCATGGGCCTCGATTAATCAGAAGTCGTAATTCTCCTACATACGAGCAGAAACCAATGCCCTGAGGGTGGTTACCTCATTTTTCATTTGTTTGTTCTCCCTCCTCATCTTGTGCGGAACGTTCTTCTACATAAGCGTCGTTCTTTACATTAATTATACTGTGTGTTGTTTGCAGTTAAAATGTATATATGTACGGCATGCGAAGGTGCCCCCTCAGGGCATTGGTTTCTGCTCGTATGTAGGAGAATTACGACTTCTGATTAATCGAGGCTCATGGTGTAGTGGATAGCATATCTGACCGGCAATCGGAAAATCCCGGGTTCGATTCCCGGGTGGTTACCTCATTTTTCATTTGTTTGTTCTCCCTCCTCATCTTGTGCGGAACGTTCTTCTACACAAGCGTCATTCTTTACATATATATATATATGTGTGTATATATATATATATATATATATATATGTATGGGATTGAACTCAAAATGGTCCCCTGAGGCTCTACACACACACACGTTAGGTATGGTTATAATTATTAGTTATACAAAGTTCAGTTAGTTTATATATATTGTTCAAAATAGTAGCATTTAGATTGAAATAAGTGGAGTGGAATTTGGTGAGGTTAGAATTAAAATTTTGCTTTTAAGCAGATTACGTTAAAAATGTTTGTATTAAAAAACTTATAATAATGTCTCCCAATTACTTAAGTTAGCATTGCAAAGACAAACTAAAAGTATGGATAAACGGCAAGGTTTGAAATTGTGGAGATTCCGATTTCTTGGTCCAGTTTGTGTAGAGTAAGCCTAATGTGGTATGAATGTAGGTGCGACTGGAGTGGGTGCATCTGTGTCGCCCTGGGGAGAAATCACAAACTCCCGATGCACCCAGCTTCTGATGAATCATGCACCCGCAGCAATAGAGCCAGGAGTGTCCGCAGTGCAGATTAAGGACACGAGCAAGGAACTGATTACGAACCTGACTGAGCAATGAGCATTGGATTATGTTAACGTATGGAAGCTTCGTTAGTACGTTCATTTCCACATACTTTGCAATGATGCTGCGAGCTGCTCGTACCTCGAATGAATGTATGGCAGAATAGTAATTTGTAAAACGAGGTGAAGTCTTTGTTTTTTACCTATGATTTAATCTATTTACACACTGTGCTAAAATCCTTGATGTGTTCTTGTTCTCCGACGAAATCTCGGCAATTTTGAGGACACACACACACACACACACCACACACACACACACAGTTCATTGAGACACGAACGTGCATATCACATTAGCAGTGTATCAATGTTTATTTCATGAAACCCAGAAATTTGTACGCCAACATTTGTACGACTGGAAATTTATACGCCAAGCATTTGTACGACGGTAATTTATACGTTATACGCAAGAAATTCATGATCAGTTAATAAAATTGAATTTGAAACTAGGTAAGTTAAAATACAAATTGTCACAAATTATGAAATTACATATTACAATAATTAAATGCATAATTGAAACTAGATTTCAGCTTATCAATTTAAGAGAAAATGTAACAAGCGATTTACAGAACGAATGTCATTTAAAAAATCAGAGAACAAATCTTGCGTTTTTTTTCTCATTAATCTCCAGACCTAACCTAACCTAACCTAACGAATGTCATTTAACCCTTTCGCTTCGGGAGTGGCATATAAACAACACGTCTATTTTGCACTCAGATCCGGGTGTGGTAAATAAACCAACTCCTAATAATTTTTTTTTTAACTCCGGGTGTAGTTTATAAACCAAGGGTATATCCCTCTCTTTCCACCATCTGGGGTTGAAAATGGAGGGAATATGTATTAATTCGAATTCATATAATTCGCTTCAAAGCTATGCCCGTAGTGAAAGGGTTAAAAAATCGGAGAACAAATCTTGCGAGCTTTGTCTCATTAATCTCCTGACCTGACTTGACCTAACCTAACCACCTGTACCTATTCAATAACCATTTATCTACCTGTTAATCCTTTAATGCGCTGTGATACATGATAAAATTTAAAATTCTTCAAATTGAAATTATTTTCAAAATATTTAAATAATGTTTACTTTTATTTATTTATTTATTTTTGTTTTGCACCTGTGCTTATGTTTATATAAAAAAAATGAAGTCACGATTATTATCATGGGTAGATCGCATACTTAAGTCAAAAAAGTCCGGTAGAGCGCATACTTAAATTACCGTCGTACAAATGTCAGTCGTATAAATTTCCAGTCGTATAAATGTTCTGGCGTACAAATGCTGGCATATAAATTTCCGTCGTACAAATGTTGATGTACAAATTTCCGCACACGTTATTTCATAAATGCTATCTTTTATCATGTAAAAAATAAGGATATCATTAAGGTTTGGCGGTTTTGTAGGGGAGCCAAATGTGTGTGTGTGTGTGTGTGTTCTAGAGAGAAACAGAGAGAGATGTTGGAATTTCTTGACAAAGGGAAAAAAAGGAAAACCCTCCCCCCTGCAATTAGGACACTCTTTGTCGTGAAAATGTTCACATACTTTATTAACACCACCACCTAAAATAAATAACAGCGTAGATGAGTACCGATCTTACATAAAGGAATATTTAAATTTTGATTTAAGGTTTTTCCTGTTCAAATTTATGAAGATAAAGTTCGTCTGAACCGTCCTTATTTACTGAAATATGATAGGAGAGGACGCTTTGTTTAAATTTCCAAAGCAAAATTCGAATCTCGCGGTTCAGAGTGAAGTATGTTTTAGGTCAGTTTGAAGGAAAGCAAGAAATGGGAATTATTTTGTTTTTGGGAGTAATTTTAGTGGTAGAAAGAATTATCCTCTGATTTAATATGAAATTAATCGTAGGAACACTTTTTTTTTATATTAAACCCAATTACAAAAACGAGAAATTGCTTCTTTTATTTGTATGGTCAGTAATTTTGTTTAATATAAAACAATTTGGTATAATAAGTTGGTAGTTAGGCCAAAGCGTGGTGGTTCTTGCTATTTTTTTCCCAGATTGTAGGAGGAACCTCAATAATTTTCAAAGATCAATTTAAGATGTAACTTAGAAATGTAAAGTTAGTTGTAAATGGAGACTCTTTGGTCATTAAATAGCTTATTAGTACAGTTACCCTAAGGAATCTCTCGGTTTTTTGTAAAATAACTTCGAAAAAAATGGTAACAGTTTATTTTCGAATATGTCATGCTTGCCAACATTTTCAAGCGCTAGGATCTGTAATCAATGCCAGGGGGTCCGGGAGCATGCTCCCCCCACTCCCACCGGGAAATTTTTGATAATCTAGTCTTAAATAATATACTGTAGTGTATTCTGGGCAAAAAAGGTTTCATATATTCGCATCTTGTTCGTGTTGATAATGTGAAAAAAAACTTGCTTGATCCTGGATGGATTTAATACTTCAAAAATGATGGGGCTTCTCACGTTTATTTAATAAGCATTTATTTAGTAATTTATTTAATTATGCATGTTGCGACGCTACTTTTTGAAATATATTTAAATACGATATGATTAGCGTGTAAAATCGGTAGGGTTGGCAAGTATGAAATAGAGTTACGAGTTGGAAAATCTTTATCATTCCCCAGGCAAATTTGAAAATTTGTAAGTATTTGTGTTATAGTAGTAAGGTTGCATCACTTCGTTCGGAATTAAAAACAGACGTGAGTCGTAAACAATAATTGTTTATTTAATATTTGTGATCACCTGAAGATCAGGACCCCCAGCCTTCGTTAGTTAGCCTTATAAGGCTAACTAACAAAAATATTACAACTTAACCTCAACTGTACAGTGACGTACACCCTTGCCGATTGGTTTGGTTAAGTCGTGATATTTTCGTTAGTTAGACTTATAAGGCTAACTAAAGAAGGCTGGGGGCCCTGATCTTCAGGTGATCCAATATTTGAAATAATTATTTAAATTAATAATAGAATAAAAATAATAAGAACTTTAGAATAAAGAGGCACTTATGAAACTTTATTTGGGAGTAATAAAATTTAACGAGGTATTTGTCCCTATGTTTACTACCTTGCAATCCTCTTTCGTAACCTGAGGCCTAACTTAGAAATAAAGTGGATTAAAGTGAATTCTAAATTAACGTATGGACATCGGAAATAGTTTCATTTATTAATTAAAAGGTGTTCAACGAACCCGCAACCAGTGTTGAGTCCCAACAAATTATTCAACCTTATTTTCGTAATTTCGCCTTGAGAAGACCGAAGTTAAATTCAATCAACATTCCAAAAATCCTCGTCACCAAATAATTAAAAAATACAAATCCAGGACAAAAACACACCGGATAAATGTTTTTGCAAAATACATACACTCTAGTCTAAATCTTAAGATTTTAGACTCATTGAAGATAATTACTCTTCATCTTTTAAATTGTTGTTTTTAACCAAATCGGTATACTGATGTAGTTTTGGTCACTGATTTCAAAAATATAACTTTTTTTGGAGAAATGAAAAACAAACATTTTAGAGCACTTTAAATAATTAATGTGCTTTAGCGAAAATATCATGACTTAACCTAACCAATCGTCAAGGGCGTACAGTTGACCTAACCGGGCATTAATTCTTGATTTTTTTCTGCTACTTAAGATCTTAAGATCTAGACTAGAGTGTATGTATTTCACAAAAACATTTGTCTGGTGAGTTTTTTTGTCCGTGCCCCAGAAAATACATCCCAAAAGCTTAACCTTTTTCTTCGAGCTCAAACTGCTTGTCTCGTGCCTCCCTTTAACATATATAGCATAAACTTCCTTTTCTCAATTTTTGAACTTTAGAGTTCAAGCATCCGCAAAACTTTCAGAAAGGTGAATTTCGAAGTGCAAAATCAATATTTGGATCACCTGAAGATCAGGGCCCTCAGCCTTCTTTAGTTAGCTTTATAAGGCTAACTAACGAAAATATCACGACCTAACCTAACCAATCGTCAAGGGCGTACAGTTGACATAACGATTGGTTAAGTTAGGTCGTGATATTTTCATTAGTTAGCCTTACAAGGCTAACTGAAGAAGGCTGGGGACCCTGATCTTCAGGTGATCCCAATATTTTCTTGATAATGCAAGCTAGATAGTTTTTTTTTGTTTTTATAGAAAATTAACGCCATTTTGAAAGCCATTGTAAAGGTTTTTTTAAATTTTAACTTTTGGTCAATGTAAATAATACCTCGAAAACTTAAAAATAAGTTTTAGTTTCTCGGTGTTACTTCATCAAAATGGCTTCCAAACCTGGGATACGCCGTGACACGTCACAATACCGCTTTCAGTCAAACCAACATTCCGTCAAATCTACATTCAGATGATATAGCGGCACTTAGATCTATGACCACAAAAGATGAAACACCTCAAAACGTTTTGGAATGAGAGAAATATTAACATAAATTATCTAACATCACTGATGTATTTTGAGTACTGATAATGAATTTAGTAACACTTGTCAGCATTTATGAACTTCCTCATAAACATCTGGTATAATTGTTACTTGCTATGTTAGTTTTAATGTGTCATACAGTACTTTTTCAATTTTTGCAGTTTCTTGGTAAACAGATTTCAACTACAAAGTGGTATGAAATTTAATACAGCAACAACGAATCCTTACTCAGAAGTAGCATCCACATTTCATTTGACTTTATCAGCCAAGCTTAAAAAGTTCAAGGGTGACGAAACTTTCCCGCCAAAGCTGTATATAATGGAATTAGTTTTCGTGGTGCTTTCTTTTAAAATCTATACGGAAAACAAAAGCAAAAGTCGATCACTTGAAGATCAGGGCCCCCAGCCTTCTTTAGTTAGTTTTATAAGGCTAACTAACGAAAATATCACGACCTAACCTAACCAATCGTTAGGTCAACTGTACGTCTTTGACGATTGGTTAGGTTAGGTCGTGATATTTTAGTTAGTTAGCCTTATAAGGCTAACTAAAGAAGGCTGGGGACCCTGATCTTCAGGTGATCAGAGAAAAAGCCTTATCGATATAAAGCCAATGTTAATTAAACCCATCTAACAGTGACGCAAATAAAAAAAAAAAAACGAGATATTAAGATAATATAACTTTCTCGATCAAATCGGCTTTGGCCGAAAGAGTTGCATCTAACCCTTGAACCTTTTAAGTTTGGTTAATAAAATTAAATTAAACTTGGGATCAGCTGAAGATCAGGGCCCCCATGTATTCTTGTTTTTTGCTTTACAGTACCAAATATAATTGAATGCCCGGTTAGGTCAACTGTACGCCCTTGACGATTGGTTAGGTTAAGTCGTGATATTTTCGTTAGTTTTAACGGATCAAGTAAAGATAAGCACCCCCAGCCTTCTTTAATTAGCCTTATAAGGCTAACTAACGAAAATATCAAGACCTAACCTAACCAATCGTTAAGTCAACTGTACGCCCTTGACGATTGGTTAGGTTAGGTCGTGATATTTTCGTTAGTTAGCCTTATAAGGCTAATTAAAGAAGGCTGGGGGTGCTTATCTTTACTTGATCCGTTTTAACGAAGATATCATTTGGTAATTGAGGCTGGGGGCCCTGATCTGCGGGTGATCCGAAACTTGCATGCTACTTCTGAGTAATGATGTGCCGTTGATGTATTGAACTTCATACTAGTTTGTAGTTTAAATATACTTGCCAAGAGACTGCAGAAACTCGATGATAATATTATTAATCTGAATAAAACTAATAATGTTTGGGGGCTGTTTCACCACCTTCGTAACGGCAAGGGTCATATGAGGGAGGGGACTTACGGCTTTATAGGAATCCGAACGCAGAGGACGGTCTCCCATCCAACTATCACCCAGAACCAATGTAGCTTAACTTAGCTCATCTAACGGGAAGCGGTGTTGCGACGTGGTCACGACGTCATCCACGGCACTGAATATAATATAATTTAGAGATAAATATAAATAAATCGATAAATATAGATACCCGAAAACAGGGAAAATTAATTGCCAAAATGAAATATTACATTATCAAAAACACTTTTTGCATTAGTTCTCCTTTGCTGCATAGAAATAAAAGCGTAACATTTCTCTACGGTACTGAAAAGAAAGTTCTCCTTTGCTGCATAGAAATAAAAGCGTAACATTTCTCTACGGTACTGAAAAGAAAGTTCTCCTTTGCTGCATAGAAATAAAAGCGTAACATTTCTCTACGGTACTGAAAAGAAAGTTCTCCTTTGCTGCATAGAAATAAAAGCGTAACATTTCTCTACGGTACTGAAAAGAAAGTTCTCCTTTGCTGCATAGAAATAAAAGCGTAACATTTCTCTACGGTACTGAAAAGAAAGTTCTCCTTTGCTGCATAGAAATAAAGCGTAACATTTCTCTACGGTACTGAAAAGAAAGTTCTCCTTTGCTGCATAGAAATAAAAGCGTAACATTTCTCTACGGTACTGAAAAGGGTTATCGAATGTGCGAATAGCTAAAA
Organism: Bathynomus jamesi; assembly: GCA_023014485.1. NCBI lineage: Eukaryota > Metazoa > Arthropoda > Malacostraca > Isopoda > Cirolanidae > Bathynomus > Bathynomus jamesi. The sequence continues at coordinate 281,107 of JAJOZX010004475.1, forward strand.
CTGTGAAGAAATGAGTATGATTTGAGAGAAAGTAAAAGTGGGGAAGCCCGCAAGTCATTTTTATACAAAAAATACATTGAAATACAGAATTTACAGAGGACACCAGATTGTAACAAACCGGTTGATCCCTACGAGGATGTCTGTTTAAAAAAACGAGGTTGGAAGAAAGGAAGAATATAAGAATATTTAAAGGTAACTTAAAATTTTAAAGCAAAGTAAAGGAAAAAGGTTGAAAGAAAGGAAGAATATAAGAATATTTAAAGGTAACTTAAAATTTTAAAGCAAAGTAAAGGAAAAAGATTGAAAGAAAGGAAGAATATAAGAATATTTAAAGGTAACTTAAAATTTTAAAGCAAAGTAAAGGAAAAAGATTGAAAGAAAGGAAGAATATAAGAATATTTAAAGTAACTTAAAATTTTAAAGCAAAGTAAAGGAGAAAGGTTGAAAGAAAGGAAGAATATTTAAAGGTAACTTAAAATTTTAAAGCAAAGTAAAGGAGAAAGGTTGAAAGAAAGAATATTTAAAGGTAACTTAAAATTTTATAGCAAAGTAAAGGAGAAAAAGGTTGAAAGAAAGAATATTTAAAGGTAACTTAAAATTTTATAGCAAAGTAAAGGAGAAAAGGTTGAAAGAAAGAAAGGAAATTTAAAGAGAAGTGAAAATTTTAAAGCGACATATAATTAACTTATTTTACAGAGCTTTACGTGGGATCCGAACCACGGGTCGCTACATAATCTGGGCGCGAAGGACGGTCTCCCATCCAACTACTACCCAGACCCAATATCGTTTAACTACGCTGATCTTCAGGAAGCGGTGTCACGACATTGGCTACGACGTATCCAAAGCGACGTATAAATGAAAAGTTATTCCGCTCTGGCATAAAATAATTATTATATGACAACAAAATTTCTGTTACGAGGGGTCTCATGCATTTAATTCCGGCAGCAGCAACACGACAAATTGTTATAATGAAAAATGAGAAAGGAAATTGTGAATTTGGGAATACACGCTTAAAGCTGGAAGGTCAAACTATACACGGGTTAAATAAATATGTGCTCCTAAAAATTATTGTAAAGTGTAATATTGTAAATTTGTAATGTCTATTTTTACCAATAAAGACTGAATATTAATAATAATATTTATAAAGTTTGGAGTCGGTTTCAAAGTTATTGTGGGGCAAGTGACTCAAGTCATTATGATAAAAATAAATCAAGACTCAAGCTTGATTCGTGCGAAAGTCACTGACTCAACTGCGCAGAATGTATGCGCAGAAGGTAAATAAAGAGAGTAAATGGTTAATATTCGTTTTAGCGCATGACCTCGACTTTGGAATGACAATAGGTTTTTCTTATGTAGAATTTAAATCTGAACCTATTTTCTTCTATAGTATTTTGGATCGATTAAAATAAATAAATTGCATGCGTAGATGCATTTTCCAGTAAGAAAACGACGCTGAGCTCCAAATTCAGTGTCATCATGGACGTTGTGTGTGTCCCCGTTAGGTCTAGGGTAACGGTTTTTGGCATGAAAATTGGCTTTTCTGGTGCATTATTTGTGCATTTCTGACCTTCAAATCTCCCCACAGGGGGATCCGGGGGACGAAACCCACGGCTAGAAGCACGGCGTTAGGCCTAGGTTAGGTAGGATTTTTTTAGGTTTGGTAGTGTCACTACGCTTCCACAACCGCTCATTTGTACAAGAAATGAAGGTCAGATTCGCACAACAGAGTGAAATACACCAGAAAAACCAATTTTCATGCCAAAGTCCAGGTCATGTGCTAAAACGAATATTTACCGAGTAAAAATGGTTTTGATTTCTGTTTGTAAACAAGATTTGGGATGATACACGAGCTGAGTTTGGTTTAGTGCAATGCCAAACAAAATTAACGATTAGGTGTGTTCATCTGTCATAGTTATACGTCTGAGAGAGAGAGAGAGAGAGAGAGAGAGATCCAAGCCCGTAGGCAGTGGGGGGGGGGGAATCGAACGACCACCCCCTTGAGAGGAAAGGTCCTTTTGTAACCAGTTATAATTTATGATGTGATATTATAACATATAACATCATTTTGTAAATAAACACTTACTTTTTTTTTCCATTTTTTTTCTTTTAAAACATCACAAACAACTCTAAACTACTCTAAATCGCCTCCGCAGTGACTAGGTCGTTGCATCAAAAGATCTGCTTTTCTACAATTTCGAACACCCCCCCCCAAAGCGCTTGGGAAGTCCTGGCTACAGGACTGAAATCTGATATAATAAAATGACAAAAAACATTTTATGACAAAAGATGGATGATGGATAAAAATATCACAATTCTTTTTAATTTTCAAAGAAAAAGAAGTAGACCAAAAATAGGCCATAAATTATATAAATTACTAAATAAAAAAAAGTCTCGCAAAAATTCAAATCTATAACTTACCTGCCCTGAATCGATAGTTTAAAACATGGTTCTTGGGATCATGTAAGCAATTTGGCATTGATTACCATACATTTCCAACCAATACACCACTGTTTAATCACTCTAATCAAATTACCACTCAAAATTTAGTAACCACTTTCACTTTTAGTAATAGAAAACTAATAAATTATGAATCCTCACTAAAGTTCAGGCATCAAACGCGAAACTTTTACCACTGATACAAGATACAATGTTGATAGTTGGTTGGTTGTCGTTTCACGTCCTTTGTTCATTTTGTTCATTTTTAATAACTTATTTACATTCATGTACAGTTGGCAGAATTATTGGATATCCTCGCTTTAAGGTCCTAAATTCTAACTAATAATGTGACGGTCCTAAATTTTATATATATACTGTATATATATATATATATTAGTGATGTAGCGGTTGTCATTTTTCATAGCTCTGCGGTTGCGGTTGCGGAGCTTACAAATAGAGCTCCGCGCGGTTACGGTTGCGGTTATGTACCCGATAACATCATAATATTACCTAAGAATAAACAACACAATAAAATATCGCGTTTTAGCCACACTTTTCACAGTCTACAATATAATGACTATAATCTAAACTGTAAAAAGTGTGTTTCCAGGATGCGAGACGAGGACCCAACGCGTTTTGCATCCCACCAACCACTTTCCTCAACCACCGCCCATTCGAAAATGGTGTATATAATTATAATATATACAGTATATATATATATATACCGTATATGCTGGCGTATAAGACGACATTTGAAGCTTAAAAAAAATCCCCCAAAACTAGGGGTCGTCTTATGGACTAGGTATAAAATGTGAACCTTAAATCCCGTGGTGTACGGTAAGTTAACATGGGTGATGGTTGACGGAGTGTGTACGGTAGGCTAACCCCCGCCTCGGTAACTCCTGCCACAAATATTTTCTACTGAAACAACTTAATTCACATTATTATAATAAAATAATAAAAGTGCAGTGGAATGAAAGTTGTCTAACCTTAAATAATATGTGGTATGATTGCATGACGACAATAAAATGCAAATGTCAGCCTAGCCAATCACAGGCTTCACAGAGGTGCGAGCCGTCACTTTTTTACTCGCATTCTCCAGGGTAACATTATTAGAATCTCCAGCTGTCGTTAAGTGTAGATTGTGGTAGTTAATTGACAATATCTTGCCATAAAAAGAAGGGAATTGGCCTTGTATCAAATAATCAAAGCTATACCATAATACACTTCGTACTGACACTAAATAAGTATATATTTTTGTAGTTTCCATTAGCTTAGGTAGACTGTGTTGCTTACCAGCACTGCTCCGCTGGTCTGTGACTAGTGGTAGGCCTAGTGAACGAAAGGACTATTGGAGCAGTAATTCCTCACTAGCTCATTTGGTTCCCCGAATCAAGTGCACGATTAGGGGGGTCGTCTTATATGGCGAGTATAGCCCAAAACCTACATTTTAACTTGAAAATTTGGGGGTTGTCTTATACGCCCAGTCGCCTTGTACGCCGCGATATATGGCACACATACACACACTATTTAATCCTTATATTTAAATTGAATTGCTGGGAGACTGTATTTCAAAAATAAAAGTTTTTCAGCTTTGTCTCCCTTCAGCCTCTTCCTTTTTTCATCGTAGATGATCCCTGCTCCACTAAATAATTGTTCACTAGGAACACTTGAGGGAGGACATCCAAGGTATGTCCGAGCCAGTTTGCTCAAATTTTTGTATTTCTTTTGATTTGACCTCCACCAAGCCAAAGCATCATCTTCTTGTCCAATCCTTTTCTCTTTGTGATAGTTCTCGATTATGTTTTGCGAGTCTCTGCTTGACTCAGTTTCGGTCTCGTCATCACTACTGGAAGCCAATAGAGCACTCATTGAGTCCATTATTGTTAATGATTTACTCGTAGAAGCTGATGCCTGGCCTAAATCAATCAGTGGTTTCTTTGCCGGTGGTTCACTGACTGTCTCCGAGTCTGATGATGTCTTGTCCATTTCAACCCAATTTTTCCTGAACACCTTTTGTGACATGTGAAGCGGAAAAAAATTTTGCTTTGTGCCTTGGATCCAAATAGGTAGCCAAAGAATACATGTCATTTGCTTCTAGGCCATTAAATCTCCTTGCTAGCTCTGTGCGCATTATCTCCTTCATTGTTTTGATTCCACGATCAGCTTCAGAATCACTTCGAGGTTGCAGCACATTTTTCAAGGAAACGACGAGGGGAATAACCTCAGATATGGAAGAAGTGGAACTACTCAATCTTTTTGTGATATCATCGAATGGTTCCAGCACAGCCACACAGTTTGACAAGAGAGTGAAGTCGACGTTAGTGAGTTGTTGCATTTTGGAGTTAGCAGCACTATATAGACTCAGTGGTTACTTCAACTTCAGTGTTCTCTGCATCATGTGATAAGTGCTGTTCCACCGTGTGGCGACATCATGAATGACTGTAAGTTCAGGTTGATCTAAGCGTTTCTGAATTTTTTTTAACTCATCCTGCGCCATCGTAGAATGATTGAAATGAGTAGCGATAGATCGAAGTTTAACTAACAAGTTACTGAGAGACTTTTGTGAGGATAATCCACTTTTGATTACAAGTTGCAGTTTATGAACAGTGCAATCGATATTATGGACGCCAGTGAGAAACAAAGCTTTTATCATGTTTGCTCCTGAGTCGCGCATTACACAATGGATGGATGAATGGGCAATATCCCACTTCTGAAGCATCTGCTCAAATTTTTCTGACAAGTATTCTCCAGTGTGGCGATCTTCAAGTGGCACTAAAGTGGCGCTGAGCACCAAAATTTAAGTCTTGATTCACTACATGGCATGTCAAAGAGTAGACACTCCATCAGACGTGTCTGACCATGCATCTGTTGTCAATGATACTTTCGAATCTTTTAGAAGATCAAGAATTTTGAACACTTTCTTTGAAACAAAGTCATAGATATCGTTGCACACAAGATCAGTGTAGAACTGACGCTGTTTCACTTTATACTGTGGAGCTGTTTCAGCCATGAGTCTCATGAAACCTGTCCTCAACGTGGCTGAATGGCAAGTCATCCATTATTATCATTTCGGCTATGTGATAGTCCAGTGATTTTGATTTGGAATGAGTCGCATCCCAAATTTTGACTTTTTCGAAGCAACTTTCATTCGTGTGTTTCTTTTCTTTCACTGCACACTTCATTTCCTGTAGGGGTGTAAGACACACTTTTAATTCCTTTTTCTTCTTTGACTGTTCATTAGCTTCATTTTCACTAGATATCACTTCATTATATTCCTTCTTGTGGATTAAACGCAGATGATTTTTTAAGTTAGTGGTACTCCTTCCCTTTCGTGAATAGTTCTTATTACATATGACACACTTCCCTACATCGTTTGACACACTCGAGAAGTACTTCCACACTACACTCGTAGATCGCTCCGTGATGGTTGCACCACAGTCTAACACTTTACTAATGGGTTGAAGCACGTAACGTTACAAAGGTAGCGACGGAAAGCTAGCGCAAAACAACCACCCCCACTCGTGTCTGAACAGTTACAAACTAAACTAAAGCACCAGCTTCCGTAACTTGGTAGTGAATGTTGCCTAATTCCTAATAAAAAAAATTGAGTGTTTTTCTTTTTTTATCAACAGTAATTATACATCATTGCTTTATTAAATATAATTAAAATAATGCTTTTCTAGCCACCTAGCGTTGATAAATGTAAGTTATTACATAATGCATCTATCCATCCAGTCCAAGTAGCAATTCTAGACGTGTCGCAATTAGGGCGTAGCAAACTTTTACTTTTTTGCACCCTTGAGTGAAGGCACGAGGCGTGACAGGAACAGCATTTGGCGACGTTTATAGCATTTATAGCCATTACACTAGCATTTATAGCATTTGGTTGCCCTAGTAAGGAGATATCCTCAAACAACCGCAATAACCGCACTGATAAATGCGGTTGCGGAGCTGAGAATATGTGCGGTTGCGGACAACCGGTACATCACTAATATATATATATATATATATTGACGATTGGTTAGGTTAATTCGTAATATTTTCGTTAGTTTTAACGAAAATATCACGACTAAACCGGTAAAATCCTATTTTAATACGATAAATTAAATTCCAAAAACGATGTTGTTTAATAATATTATGTATACTATCAAAATAGTATATCCGGTTTAATTAATAAAAATAAACATTTTTGGAATCATTTTTGAATTTACCGAATTAATCTAGGTTTAGGATTTAATTTATTGACTGCCCGGTTAGGTCAACTGTACGCCCTTGACGATCGGTTAAGTTGTGTTATTTTCGTTTAAACTAACGAAAATATCACGACTTAACCTAACCAATCATCAAGGGCGTACAGTTGACCTGACCTAACCAGGCATTCAATTAACCTAACCAGACATTCAGTTGACCTAACCAGGCATTCAATTAACCTAACCGGGCATTCAATTAACCTAACATAGTGTAGTAATATTCGATGTGGATCGACAGTTGTTGAACGTGCACGTGGTCTTCCAGCCATCTTTAATTTACCATATTAAAACAGGATTTTACAACTAAACCTAACCAATCGTCAATTTGTGAGGGTATAACGGAAAAGTACCGCGACTCCTTATCTTATAAAAAACTGAGAAAAGTGCAGCAAATGCCCCAATGCCCCATCAAGGCTATTTGTGATATTAATTTAAAAAGTGTCTCCATCTTGACAACTTGCTCAAAAATTACTAAATTTAAACGACTGCAATCTGCGAAAATACGTTATATAAGTTAGATAATTTTAGACCGTAAAAGGTACCTGAATTTGCAAACATTAATTTGGGACCGTAAAAGCGAGGATACCCGAAATATTTCTTATAAAATTTGCACACACTTTCAGCAACTCATGAATAAAAGAATAAACGATTAGAGAGAGAGAGAGAGAGAGAGAGTTACAAGGACAAGAGGAAGCCTTAAAGAGTCTTCGGTCCACTCGGGGAGGTTCCTCTTATTAAACTAATGCATTTTTTAATTATTCTAACAGAAGTAGAAAATTGAATAGAAAGGCGTAAGGCTCTCTCCCCCCCACCCTCCACTCCTTCCCCACCAGAGGCGGGTACGGAAAAAGGGTGAAGAAAATATTTTGACCCTGGAAAAGTAGCCGAGGAAATTTTACAAGAAAGAGGAGAATATAATAATTACGCGATGCGCGCTGAAATCGCGCAATAGAGAGCATGATTGTATAAACTAACATAATAATATACTCGTGCTAACCGTATATCAGCTACTTGGTATCATCACAAAAACCTCGAACGTACGTTTTGATTTTCTACAAAATATTTACAGCTCTATTTATCTAGGTGTCGGGCCAACGAAGACCCCATGGCCCACTCCAGGCCAGCCCTAAAAGGATAAAGCAAACTTCCCATGTCTACACCCATGTATGCGCAAAGCCATCACGCTGGCAAGGTGATGAAATACTTCTTCAGGAAAGGGGTTGAAACAGGAATTGAGAAGGAAATCAGGTTTTCCACCCCATGGTCTCACCTTTCACGTGCACCCAGCCACCCAAGAGAAGGAAGAGAAAAGAAAGAAATAGGGATGGCAGAAATTCACCTCACCAAACCCATACCATGCAATTTTTTTTTTTTTTAGTATTTTGTTCATTAGAAAATTATGTATTTCTACAAGATACTTATCTAGCTTATTAACGAGGCAGGAAAGTGTGTGAGCGTGTTTTCTGTAATTGAATGTATGTCATGTGTATGTGTCTGCCAACTCTTTGAATGTCGCCGAACTTCAACTTGGGTCTCCAGCCGCGAAAGGCGTTTATACGGCAAGTGATATATTGAATCGTTCATACTTCGCGGTGTTGTACCACTACGAGAGCAGTAAAAATCTCTTTCCGGCGAGAAATATTAGTGGGGGGTCGCTCTATCTATCCCCGTGTACTTGGCCTTTATGGAGAATGAAAGTGTTTCGTGGGTGACCCGTTGTTGCGACGGCGAATTCAAGAGTCTCCCACTTAGAGATGTTTATGAGGCAAGTGATCGAAAAATGAGTTGCTCGATGGTTAATCATGCTATGTAGGGCACAACCAAACAGAGAAGTCTCTCTCTAAAGTGGGGAGAGAATTAAGTGTAGGAGGATATGTTTACACAAACTCCCGCACGGTTACGTTATAATACTATTTTCCTAAATCATATTATATATGAGGACAGTTTTAAACCCTGAGTGTATTCAAAACTTTGTCCAGACTATTTTTAAACATGTTTACACTTTGGCTTGAAACAACCTCCGGGGAAGTGGGTTCCAGATATTAACTATTTTATAGAAGAAATTACCACAGATGGAAGCAGAGGTGGAAAGAATACCAAAATTTTGTAACTGGAGGAGTACCATTACAGCTACTTCAGATTACCTTGAATACGAGTACAACGTTTTTCAGTGCTTTACCTGGTGCTTGCATGAGCAAAGCTTATTTGTTATGAGACCATATGAACACATTACAATGGAAAATGAAAAAATGGACACGAAAGGAACAAATGTATTTGCTTTACTGTTACATAATAAATAAATATATATATATATATATTAAATATATATATATATATATATATATATCACATGTACTTATAAAGTTACAAGTAATGTCCATTACGTAATGCTTTGTTCAACATCTTTTGTAAGAAGCTTTATATTCCATCAAAATAACTCGGCTTTCTTATAAAAATAAATAAAAATTAAAATATAAATACATACCTTGTAAAACGCAGATGTACTGTGTATATATTATATGTGCAACCTTCCACAGTGACGTCAGATACCACCAAATCTCTACAGATCTCTAATTAATACTAACCTCCGCGATGCCCTGCGCAAGCATTTATAGTCTGCTGAAGGCTTTCTAGAACATTCTGGAAGCTATAGATTGCTATAGTTACCGAACAGCATAGACAAATTAGTAGCACGTGGTAATTGGTCATGAGAGGTTGACTGGTCTCGTACGATTACAGCGATTTCAGATTCCCTCGAGTACGAGTACGATTACAGCGATTTCAGATTACCTCGAGTACGAGTACAAGTACGAGTACAACAAATACACGTACTCGAGTAAGGATGTACTCTTTCCACCTCTAGATGGAAGTACTAAATGTTTTAAGTTTCAATTTAAAACCATTAATTCTTGTCGGATTGTTATTAAATGAGAATAATTTCTTTTAGTCTACCCTGTCTCTTCCATTGAGCATCTTGAAAACTTGAATAAGCTCACCGCGCACCCTCCTGGTCTCTAAGGTAAACAGATTTAAGCGTTCTAATCTTCAGTGGTAGTTTTACAGTCTCATTAAAGGGATCAATTTTGTGGCCCTTGCTTGTACCCTTTCCAACCTTTCTAAGGGTCGGAGACCAAAGCTGCACACAACACTTGAGTTGAGGTCTAACTAGTGAATTACAAAGAGACATTACAATCTCCTTATTTCTAAATTGGAACTGTCTTTTAATATAGCCTAGTATTTTTAAGGCCCTCTTTTCGACTTCTGCACAGTACTTTGACGGTTTGAGATCATTACTAATTATAAACTCCTAAGTCTTTCTCTGGACCATTCTCAGTCAAGTTCTTCTCCAACAGAGTAATCGGTCTTCGGGTTCTTGTAAACTACGTGCATTACCTTACCTTTGTCCAAGTTGAATACCATCTGCCAAGTAACAGACCATTCGTCCAGCATATCAAGATCATTATAAAGAGTTCTTACGCCATCCTCATTACTTACACTATTTCCTAACTTGATATCGTCTGCAAATTTGGAAATTGTACTTAGGAGTCCAACGTGTATATCGTTAATATAGATGATAAAAAGTAAAGGACCCAAACCGGAACGCTTGTAAAACCCCACTGATGACGAGGACCGACTCCGAAGCCGCTCCATTTATTACCACTCTCTGCTTTCTATCTTTTCACCAATCTTCAATCCAGTTGGAAACTAGCCCAGTCTTTGAACTTTAGTTATTAATCTCGCGTGAGGAACTTTCTCAAAGACTTTTTTGAAAGTCGAGATACACTATATTGCTCTAGTTCAGTCAAATGGAAAAAGAATACTGAAAACTGATACCACGAGAGAGAGAGAGAGAGAGAGAGAGAGAGAGAGAGAGAGAACTGTTTTTATCATACCTTTCAAAAGTTTTAATTTCACATAAAAAACCTCACTCTAATAGAGTTTATTTCCACAACAGTTTCGATGACCACTGGCATCCTCTTCGGGTGGACAGAAAAACGAATTAACCAAAAACAAGAGGGAAAACAGTCCAGAGCCTTTAAGAAATTCGCACATAGATTAGGTCCCGTTATCCCGACAGTGGAAGGGCATTTTATTAAAGGGACCCGCTTTTTAAACACATTCGCATAAATTTAAAACTATCTTCTTGTTGTATACATATAGATTCTATTATTTTACATAATTATTACATTTATTATTAGATATGTTACATTTAATATTGTATTATTATTTATTACAGAAATTATAAATTTATTATTACATTGATTATTACAGTGTTGTTTATTATACAAAAAGTATAAACCGAAAAACAAATGAAAAAGGGGGTGGGCGAGAAGGGAACAATCAAGAGACCGCTACGAATAAATTATGTCCCGTTCTTCCGACACAGGAAGGGCATTTTTATTAAAGGGACCCGCTTATAGGTACATTCGCATGAATTTAAACTATATACTTGTTCTATACATTTATTATACATTTATTATTCAATTTATTAAATTTAATATTGCATTGTTATTTATTACAGAAATTATAAATTTATTATTACATTGATTATTTATTGATTATTATTGTTATTTATTATACAGAAATTGTAAACCGAAATCGGAAAGGCATTTTATTACAGGGTCCCGCTTATAAGTACATACGCTCAAATTAAAACTATCTTCCTGTTCATACATATAGATTCTACTGTTTTGACATAATTACTGCATTGATTATTGCATTTACATTTTTTTTTAACATTTATTATTATTACCTTTACACTAATTACACTTATGTTAGAACCCGTTCACCGGACTCTGTAAGGGATTTTTTGACCAAGAATCTCATTAAAGGGTCTAACTTATAGGTACCCTCGTACAAATTAAAATTATCTGCTTGTTCTATACACACAGATTCTATTATTTTTCTTTTGACATAATTATTACATTTATAAAGTACTTTACTTGATTCCCAATCTATAGCATGATTATTTTGGCTGGCGTGATGAAAAATAACATTATTGGTGTTACAACTTCTGAAGGCAATATTTCTTCCAGTTTCTCCTACGTATACTAAATCACAACTTTTTATTATCATATTGTGTCTTTCACGTAGAAAAAGTGAAGTTTTTTTGCATAAATCTGAAATTGTTTTAATCCAATAAAGTGCTGAACGAAATATATACAGAGAGAGACTAGAACCACCTCGCCTTCAAGAAATATCTTCATGGCGAAGTGTTAACTGAATCCACAAATAATTTCCAAATCCGAATCCAACCACGAGTTGAAGAATCTCAATCCATTGTGAATAGTATCTCGTAAACACCTATTTTAATATGCGGATTGACTCAATTGGCTAATATATATAACTTTAGTAAAAACCTTAGTTTTCTTCCACCCGAATTGTTTATTCTGACGAAGCTCAAGCTTGTTGCCCCAGCTTAGACCTACAGCTTAACGTGGAATCCAAACTACGACCCACCAGAGAAATCAGAAATTACAAAGTCCTCGCTCGGACTCGATCTCACGACCTCTTGATCAGTAGCCCAACGGCGTCTTAATCACTAGGCTACCCAAGGTACCCCTTTATCTACCAACCAATTTTATTCGTGGAAGAATGAACAGCTGGGTGAGCTACGCGGTGCCTGCCCTCGTCGGAAATTGAATTGATAGATTCGTAGTCCACTACACCACCATATATACTGTATATTGTAATAAACGAAAATTAATATGATTATTTTTAAGAATTATTTCAAAGCAAACTCTATTTAGGCTCAAAAAGCTACTTGAAAGAGAAGAATTGGACGTTTTAAAAGGTAACAAATCATATAAAACCTTACAATCACAGCCTTCTTTTAACCAATAGCAGAACGCAGAGGAACGTGAGTTCATTGCCTTTTCAAGGAGATTTTTGTGTACGAGTTTTGGAATTCCTTCCATTTGTTATAAATGTAAGATGGAGCATATCTGGTGGATTATAAAAAGGGTAACTAATAAAATAATGGCCGGATAACGTAATACCAATTATGTAAGTTCATTTGTTATTACCCCCCTCTCTCCCATTATATATATATATATATATACTTTTGTTGAGTTTGAACGACGGTTCAGGATCGACCTGCGGTCGACCCCTCTGCAGCATCCCGCCTCATTTGCGGGATTTGGTGAAGGAGGGAATTGCTGTCTGATCTCCTCCTGCCCTCGTAGCCAGCCACGCATGGCTGGTTAGGGACTTTGCACAAGAATCTGTCCAGCTGGTTCTTGAAGTTATTCAGGTCGGTGTGCTGGAGATTCCTCATTTCTTTTGGAAGGACATTCAAAAGCTTTGGGCCCGGTATTCTGAGGGTATTTTCCGTCCTCGTTTTCATGGCCCCTTGTCCCACCGCAGCTGGGACCGTACAAAATCTGCCTCTTCTCTCATTCCAGTTTGTTTCTATTTCATTTCTGAGGTTAGGGACAGAGCCCTCACGTATTTTCCATATGTATATTATTGTGTACCGCTCGAGCCTTCTTTCAAGAGAGTAGAGTTCCAGGGATTGTAGTCGAGACCAGTAGTCTTCACCTTCCGTTTCCTCCATCTTAGACGTAAAAGTCCTTTGATAGCTCCAATGTTCGCAATGTCTCTTTTTCTGTGTGGGCTTGTGAGTACTGAGCAATACTCAATTACTGGTAGGACTAGACTCTTCCATAATTTGAGCATGATGTTTGCTTTTCTGCTGCGGAAGCTCCTCCAGATGATTCCCATTATTTTTCTAGCCGTTGTGATTTTGATTTTATAGTGCTCTCTGAATTCTGCATCCGACGACATTATTACTCCAAGATCCCTGACTTGTAGATTTGGTGTTATCTCTTTGGCTTGCAGAGTTTTGTACCCTTTTTTCTGTAGCTCTTTGTTATTACCATATCTTAGAAGTTGAAATTTTTCTTCGTTGAACTTCATATTGTTGTCTTCTGCCCACTGGAATAATGTTTCAATGTCGTTTTGTAATTTTCTTATGTCATCTTCGTTCAATATTTCTTACATACCTTTGTGTCATCTGCGAAGCATGATACAATACTGTCCTTAATATCTGCAATCATTATTATGAACAGCAAGGGAGCTAATACTGTCCCTTGTGGGACAGAGCTCACGACTTCCGAGACTTACGATTTAACTCCGTTTACCACCACTCTTTGCGTTCTTTGCGTCAAGAAATTGAATATCCACCTTCCTAGCTTTCCAGTAATTCCTGTATTCTTAAGTTTGTGTGCTATGATTCCATGGTCACATTTATCGAAGGCTTTAGCAAAATCCGTACATATTACATCAATGTTTTGTCCTCGACACAGTGTTTCTAATATTTTCTCCTGGTGGTTTAATAGCTGTGACAGGCATGATCTTCCTGCCGTGAAGCCATGTTGATTTGGGTTGTATAAGTCTTTTTCTTGTAGGTAGTAGGTAGTTTGGCCTCTAATTATGCGTTCAAAACATTTTATAAGGTGCGAGGTGAGAGCCACTGGCCGATAATTTTTGGGCATTGCTCTGTTACTACCTTTAAATAGGGGGGCAATGTTCGCGTTCTTTAAGGGAAGTGGAATTTGTCCTGTGTCGAGTGACTTCCTCCATCGTAAGTATAGCGGTTTTGCAATACTCTCTTTGCATTTCTTCAGAAATGTGGCACTCCATGTGTCTGGCCCTGACGCTGAATTGTCTCGCATCTGTGATAAGGCCGTAATTACATCTCATTCCGTGAACTCGAAGTCCATTAATAGGTTTGTGCCGGAATTTGTTCTTGATTGATCTGTATCTTTGTCGAAAAATTCGTCTGGGTTTTCCACTTCCATCTCGGACTTAGGGTGCTAAATACAGATTTAAATTGTTCCCTAAGCAGTTCACTTATTTCTTTCGGGTCATTTGTGTATTCGGCCTCCCCCGTCTATCAACGGTCCAATACTCTCTTTACACTACATTTCCTTTTCGCAAACGTGTAGAAGTATTTTGGGTTATTTTTTGTTTTCTGCTACCTTGTTTTCCTCCTCGTTTGTCTTATGTATGAACGTTTGCTTGAGGTCCATTTCTATTTCGCCAAGTTTCCTTTCTAGTTTGAGTCTCTTTGCATCAGTTCTGCCTCTGTAGAGATGTTTTACGGTTTGTCTTCGTTGCCTGAATAGAGTCCTGAGTTTCCTCTCGAGCTTGCTACGTTTTCTTTCCTGTCTCTCTGGAATATGTTTCAGTATTATCGGTTTGATTTCCGTCTCTATTATACATAGTATTTCTTGTGGAGTCTTCTCGTGAAGTAGCAATTCCCAATTTACCTCCTTTAAATCTTTATTTACGTTTTCCCAATTTACTTTGTGTGCGTTACTTTTTTATTTATTATTATCTCGTTGTTATTTGTTCAGATTAAATCCAAAACGTTCTCCTTTCTCGTGGCTTCACCGATTTCCTGGGTAAGGCCGTAATGTTCCATAATATCTAATAGCATTGTTGCTTGGGTTCTGTCATCTTTAGTAATGTTGCCATGAGACTTCTCAACATATATAACTTCGTCATTTTTCTTCCATGATATGAATAGGAAATTAAAATCTCCGAAAATTAGAATATTTGTTGCTGGAGTTTCAAGTAATTTTAACCATGTTTTCTATTTCATTTGTAGCAAATTGTCATATATATATATATATATATATATATATATATATATATATATATATATATATATATATATATATATATATATATAATGTAATGTTATAATGTTTCAGACCAACAAAGACCCTAGGATCCACTCATGGCTGGTCTATCTAACTGTGTTCGTAATTGTGTATTGTGTATGTCGTCCGTGGTGGCGGAGGGGACCTACATTTTACGTGGGTTCCGAACCACAAGAACATAAGAAATTTATGTAAAAACTGCCTGTACATTGGTAACGACCAATTTTTACAAAACTAAATAATTATCAATTTAAAACTAATTAATTATCGATTTAAAACTAAAGATAGAATCTCTGGATCCAGAGAATCAAGTCATAATAGACTACTATCCACAAATATGCTACACTCTATATCTACAGGGTGGGCCGTAAGTTTCCATACATAGGAAAAATAAACATTTGTTTATGGACAACCATTTTTATTTATATAATATGCTCTACATGGTTGCCATTGTTTTGAAAACACATTTCAATACGTGTTCCCCACTGTTGATGAACACGCATTAGCACAGTTGACGTTATGCTTGTAATGGCGTTGGTGATACGTTCCTTTAGATGATTTATGTCTCGTATCTTTTCCTGATACACCATGGCCTTCAAGTGCCCCCAAAGATAGAAATCAAGGGGGGTGAGATCTGGGGATCTGGGAGGCCACTCCACAGGACCACGCCGACCAATCCAAGCATCCGGAAACTGCTGATCCAAATACCGACGCACGTGAAGACCATAATGAGGTGGAGCTCCATCTTGCTGGAAGTAAACTGGGAAGTTACCTTCCTCGTTTAGCAGGGATGGGAAAATCTCTTCTTGCAACATGTTAAGATACCTTTCGGCATTAAGATTTCCACTGACAAAAATTGGTCCAATAATTCTGTCACCCATATCCCGGCCCACACCATCACTTTACCGGCACCTTGCATCTTCGTCGGACTCAGCCAGTTAGGGTTAGCATTACTCCAATAACGTATGTTTTGCCGATTAACCTCTCCATTGACGTAAAAATTTGCTTCATCAGTAAACAAGATCTTACAAACGCATATTCTTAGGGTATCTGAAACATAAAAACAAACGTTTAAATTTTCCTATGTATGGAAACTTACGGCCCACCCTGTATTTATAACCGACATGCAAATATATCAGATCCAAAGAATCCAGTCAATTTCATTACGGTATCCGTCAATACTAGTACCTTGCCAACCAAAAATAAATCATGGTCCATATCGATTGCGGACCAAGTCAAAATTTACCACCATATACAGGGTGGGCCGTAAGTTTCCATACATAGGAAAAATAAACATTTGTTTATGGACAACCATTTTTATTTATATAATATGCTCTACATGGTTGCCATTGTTTTGAAAACACATTTCAATACGTGTTCCCCACTGTTGATGAACACGCATTAGCACAGTTGACGTTATGCTTGTAATGGCGTTGGTGATACGTTCCTTTAGATGATTTATGTCTCGTATCTTTTCCTGATACACCATGGCCTTCAAGTGCCCCCAAAGATAGAAATCAAGGGGGTGAGATTGGGGATCTGGAGGCCACTCCACAGGACCACGCCGACCAATCCAAGCATCCGGAAACTGCTGATCCAAATACCGACGCACGTGAAGACCATAATGAGATGGAGCTCCATCTTGCTGGAAGTAAACTGGGAAGTTACCTTCCTCGTTTAGCAGGGATGGGAAAATCTCTTCTTGCAACATGTTAAGATACCTTTCGGCATTAAGATTTCCACTGACAAAAATTGGTCCAATAATTCTGTCATCCCATATCCCGGCCCACACCATCACTTTACCGGCACCTTGCATCTTCGTCGGACTCAGCCAGTTAGGGTTAGCATTACTCCAATAACGTATGTTTTGCCGATTAACCTCTCCATTGACGCAAAAATTTGCTTCATCAGTAAACAAGATCTTAGTTGAAAAGTTTGCATCCTCGTTCACTTTGGTTAATGCCCATTCACAGAATTCCATCCGTCTATCCGGGTCGTCTTCACTCAAATGCTGTGCCATATGCAATTTGTATGGATGCCATTTGTTTGCTTTCAAAATGCGCCTGATACTCGATCTGCTGACACCACTTTCTGCAGACAACCGTCGTGTACTTTTTCTGGGACTCCGTGTAAGCGCTGTAAGTATCGTAGCTGTTGTGTCTTCATCGGTGGCTGTACGTCTTGGACCACTTCGCGGTTGATCTGCAACATTTCCAGTTTTCTGAAACTTGTTAATAAGTTTTGCCACAGTGTCGTGTGTGATGTTCGTTCCATGTTTGTCTGTTAAAGTTCATTGCAACCATGCGACTGCTTCCCGACCCAGCCATCAGTATGATTTCAATTCGTTGCTCTTTCGTCAAACGCATATTCTTAGGTATCTGAAGCATAAAAACAACGTTTAAATTTCCTATGTATGGAAACTTACGGCCCACCCTGTACATTACAATATATACTTAGGAGGAAAGTGTGGGTGTGGCTGTAAAGACTGTACAGTAATGTAGAAATGTGTGTGCACCCATTTTGGGTCTCCCATTTCAAGGTGTTTGTGGGTAAGTGAAGATCATGAGTTTTTCAATACCTCACAGTACTATGGGGGGCCACCGCTCGGCAGAAGAATCTCTTTAAATGGGGTGTGTAAGGACAGAGAGTATCCCCTAACCAAGATGCTGCCTCCCTATATCCCACAACACTTGTGGTAATATATATATAATATATATATATATATATATATATATATATATATGACAAATGATGGAACGCATGATTGATGAAAAACTGTAAACATGAAATAGCTACACCCTTATACTAGATATGGAGAAGATCCCAAGACTGGGGAAATACCGAGCATCTTGAAAAGAGTAAACATTGTCCCTATATATATAAAGGAGGGGACAGAGCTCAAGCAAAGAACTATAGACGTCATTGACGTCCCACCTCACCAAAGTATTTGAAAGAATAGTTAGAGAAAATCTATGACTTCTTGGAGACACTGGAAAGATTCGACGAAAATCAGCACGGATTCCGATCAGGAAGAGCATACCTATCACAACTTATAGAGCTCTATAACAGTATCCTAGATGCACTGGAAGACAATGAAAACTACGATGTCATGTACACGGATTTGGCTAAAGATTTCGACAAATGTCTCATGGTATAAGAGCACATAAAATGAACCATGAGAATAACAGGCAAAGTGGGAAAATGGATCTACAACTTCCTCAGAGAACGTTCACAGGTCGTCAAAATTCAAGGTTATCATCATCAGAATCAGAAGTACGCAGCTCAGTACCACAAGGTATAGTACTGGCCCCACTCTTGTTTATTATCATGCTAACAGACATAGACAGTGAAGTAAACAGCAACAGTATACTGTAGTAACATCCTTTTCAGACAATACAAAGATCAGCAGAAAAATCAGCGATGAAAAAGAGGTGGAGGCCTTGCAGAGGGACACGAACAAAATATACAAATGGTCAGAAGACAACAACATGAAATTTCAGCTCTTGAGATATGGTAGAAATGAGGAACTAAAACAGACTGCATATTATGCTCTAGATAGACAGGAAATTCAGAGAAGCACAAAAGCGATAGATTTCACGGTTATAATGACCGATGATGCTAAATTCGAGATACAAATCAGATATCGACAAAGTAAAAAGAATCGCGGGACAGGTACTAAGAACGTTCAAAATAAGGGACAAGACAGTAATGATTCCTCTGCTGAAAACACTGATCATACCAAAACTTGAATACTGCTGTCTAGAAGAAACTCAGAGACATTTCACAGCAAAGAGTGATGGCTGCAAAGAACTCAGCTACTGGGAAAGACTACGTAAACTAAATCTGTACTCCCTGGAAAGGAGAGAGAGGTACACATAATAATCTACATTGAGAAAATGATCAAAAAACTAGTACCAAACCTCAAACTAAACCCAATTACCATTCAAATAACGCTGGAAAATAGGAAAGGCGGAATGTGTAGTGTTCCCAAATTAAAGGCCCGACAAGGGACCTCTTCAACACTGAAGGAAAATAGCTTGGTTGTCAGGGGGCCAAGACTTTTTAACCAGCTTCCAGAGGACCTCAGAAACGTCATAGGGGCCAAAATTGAATTTTTCAAAAGACTAGATGCCTGGCTCAGGACGGTACCAGATGAGCCGAGTGTACCTGGCTATGTGCAGTGGAGAGCGCAAGAGAGCAACTCACTCCTCCACCAAGCCAGGCCTAGAGGCGGGTCCACCAGCTTGACCTTCGTCTGAAGAGAGACCAACGCACGGAACTACAACGAGGTTAACGAGGTATATATATATATATATATATATATATATATATATATAGATATATTCAAAAGCCCCAGCCCAGCCGTAAATAAAAACTAAATTACTAAAAGTTTTAGGTAAACGCTGTCTTCATTCTAATCGGCTACGCTGTTTTGAGTAGGAAATGGTACGATGGTATTTCATACAGAAATACCAGTAAATAGTAGACCATGAAATTAATTATTATTAATTAACGTGTATATATATATATATATATATATATATATATAAGCCTTTTAAATATACAAATATCTAACAATTTATGATAATTACAAATAAAGTATAGAAAGTAAATTAATTTGTAGAGATTAAACAAAATGACGCCAATATGTACCTAACCTTATCTACGGTTGAAAGTCTGACTTATCGCGATATTCAGCAAGCAGCAGCATTCAAGCAAAACAAAACAAAACAAAAATAATTGTTTAAATTCTACCTGAAAACTTATTTATCTCTCTCATATATAAAATAAAGGTAAAATTATGCTCATAATGACGTATTTTAAAAAGTATTAAACCTAATAATTACCATTTTATTATATTTTAATTAAAATATATCGATTCATCCATATTTCCTTCTTGATATAAAGGTTTTTTATCTTCCTTTTCAAATGAGAATCTTTGAATAAGGATCCTAAAAGAACCGCTCTCAATTCGATCATTTCCATTCATTTTGAATACGATTTTCTGCATTAATTTCAATTTTTCATACAAAATATCCTTCGTGTCCGCGATTGCTTTATATGGGTTTTTTTTTTCGTTTTTTCTTTTTTGGACCAATCCTCAGATCATGAAATACTTTTCCCGTATTTGAAATTCTCACTTCAAGCGAATGGGAATGGGAATGGGAATGACGGTAAAAGAGAAGTAATCGATATAAATAAAAAAAAACAGTAAAAGAACGCAAATCTGGAGAGAATTTTTTTTTACAAATTACATACAGTTGACAAAAGTAAGTAGACACCATTGGTTTTCCTATTGGTTTTGATTTAATAAAAAAGTCAATAAATAAAAATGGATTTATTAAATCAATACATTCAGAATCGTGTTGGTTTCTCCTTTCCATTATCTAAAAGTGACACGTTCTGCTGCTGCTCTATTGATGAATTTGTCAATTTGTTCTTGAGGACAATGATCATGGTGTCTATTTACTTTTGTCAATCCTCTGTGTACATCCTAAGAATGAGGTCTCGGTATTAATAAAAGATAATACCTCACGCGATCAAATATACTCAATCTGAACCAATTTCCGATACTCTAAACCTGTCTCCACAAATATAAGGTAACCCCAAAACACTGGTAATACTTTAACAGTCTTTATCAATACGAATGTTCATTTTTAGCCAAGTCTGAAGAGAGACGAAAACTCGTAATATAATCATAAAGTAATGAGTGCCAGAAACTGGCACAATACTCTGATCAACTGAGAGGCCTATTAAGCTAACTCCCGGATTATTATTACCAGCATTATCGGGATTCGAACACCCGACTTCGTGTCCATTTCGTTTGTAGAAAAACGGTTATCATTGAACTACAAGCGCTGGCTGTAGAATGCTTCTCACTGAAAATACTGAACATATACTGAAAATTCTGAACATACTTCTGAAAATACCATAATAAATGTGCCCTACTGACTGAAAAACCTCATGAATAAGATTTTGCTGAGGTGTTTAACATTAATAAAATATATATATATACAGGGTATCCCCATAAGTCCTGTCTCACAGGAAATTTATCTTAAATTAAATTTACAAAAGTTACACTCATGAGGAAAAGGCCTCCGGAGGCCTTTTCCTCACGAGTGTAACTCCCTTCCACATTAGCCATTGCGTGTTATTCTGCTTGCAACAAAAAAAAGTCTCAAAACAAGACATCAATTTGAATATTTTAGTTCTCATGCATTACTTTTGTAATTTAATTTAAAATAAATTTTTCTATAAGACCGGTCTTATGGAACACCCTATATATATGCGCCTCGGTGGTGTAGTGGTTAGCGTCACTGACTACGAATCCATCGGCCCCGGATTCGAGACCCGTTGACGGCAGCCGGCGCGCAGCAAACCCAGCTGTTCATCATTCCACACATAAAGAAAGTGGTTGGTAGTATAAATGGGTACCCTAGGTGGCCTAGTGGTTAAGACGCTGGGCTGCTGGTGGGAGTCGTTCGGATTCCACGTTAAACTGTAGGTCTAAGGTGGAGTGAAAAGTTTGACCTTCGTCAGAATGAACAATTCGGGCGGAAGCTAACCAAGGTACCAAAGGTATATAAACTATATATATATTTTTTTTTAATATTTAATGTATTCGATATATATTAAATAGATATAACATTCGGACATAAATAACAATCCGGATTTCTTCCTTGCAGACCTCGAGCCCGCGCAGCGCCCTCCTCGCGTCAGTTTAATGATTCTCCACTTGGCTATCGCAGATCTTCTTGTTACCTTCTTGCTTATGCCTCTGGAGGTGAGTGTTTCAGCAACTTTGAACTTTATGTACGCAATGTATAAAATCGCATTTTCCTTCTCAATAATTTTGTTTCCGCGTTTTTGCACGGTGGCAAAACTTTTCAGGGGGTTTCTTTTTGGCATGAGTTACGTGACAGGACTGGAATTATGAACGTATGCAATAGGTTTTCTCGACACCATTTAATAGTAACTTAACGTAACGTAACCTAATCTAATCTAACCCACCCTAAACCACAGGACACTCGTTGATCTATCATTTCTAGTATGAAATTTTTGGACAAAAACAATCCTTGATCAAAGAGCAGAAAATAATGCAGAATTAAACATTAACTCATTATTATTTTTCATTATTTATTTATAATAAGTTAAAAAATTTGTATTCATAGTAAAATACCAATTACTAAATAATAAAAATATAACTACAATACCATTAGTGTGTCTAAAAAGTCTGTACCCATTGGGAATTACATGAATTACCTGAATTAATTATATTAATTATCGTACTTTGAATTGAATGGAGAACACACTGAATATTTATGATATTGTTTCAAAAATAAATGGATGTCGCATCGAGTTACGAGTTCTTCAATGTGTTTCCAATTGAGTATAAACTTTCCGGACACACTAATTACGTTTAAAATGCTTTTAGAGTGACAGAGCAGGATTTGGAAATTTTCTGCCATGTCTACCGACGACGCCTCCAAGATGTAATTATGCAGATGGAGGCTACACGAACTATTAAAAATGTAGGCAATTTCTTTAATTTTTATTCCAACTTTCGTGACATTACATCTTCTGGAAGTAAAAAGTTACGTTCTGGAAGATCGGGAGGGTACTTGAAGTGAAGATTAAGTAGTAGTAGTTATTGAAATAACATCGAGCAATTATACTGGATGCTTTCATAAATAAGAATAACTGGAAACTCCCTTTTACCGTCATCACCTCTCTCTCTCATTCAACTGATTTAATGAGCATTACGTGACTTGTCTCGTAGTATACTATGAGAAGGAATTCAGCAGACGATTCAATTGTCGAATATTTACGTTTGCAACGTACATTCTGCTTTATTATACATTCTTTACAATGTCGAGTATTATATACAATGTCGTTTCACATTTTCAAGGTCACTCACGAATAGCGTGACACACGTGTTCGCCGTCATTTGGAGTATGGTAAAGCATTTGCATTTTTGAAAAGATACTCTTCATTTTTCGTGTACATAAAATCTGGAGAAATACCATCTACATTATTATATTTATGTACACTTAATATTTTAGTATCTACAATTAATGAAAAGGTATACAAAATCATTTTAAAGTCACACATAGTGACACATAGTCACACATAGTGACCTATGCGCATGCGTAGGTCACATTAATTAAATTTGTATGATAATTGAAGTAATAATAGCATTATACAGACATTAAGTTCATGTCTTATTTTGAGTACAACCTTTTAAACAAGCACAGATTTCGGAGGGTAAAGATGTAAGGTTCAAAGATCTGGAGGGTATTTTTTTAGGCGAAGCTAAAGTACGAGGGCCACTCAATATCTTTTACCCCCCTTTTTTTTTTTCTTTCCAAGTTTCCTTGTAAGTTCCAGAAATTTTGTATACAAGTATACACAAGTAGCTACATACCTTTTTTCTAAGTTTTTATTTTTCCACATAGTCTCCATCCTTTTCTATGGCTTTCTCCACCTCGAAACAAGGGCTTTTATACCTTGCTGGTAAAAGTCCGATGGCTTCCGCTGGAGCTACCTCTAACCTCCTCAACAACCTCATCGTAACTCTGAGACTTTCTTCCACGAATAGCATCCTTCATTGGCCCAAACAAATCGAAGTCTGAAGGTACCAGATCTGGCTGTATGGGGGGTGGGGTAACACAGTCAAGCGCTTTTTGTGATGGCCTCTCTTGTTTGCAACTGTTGTGTGGTGTTGCGTTATCGTGCAAAGAAGGACGTCTTCCAGTTTTCTCTCCGATCGAACTCGCTTTATACTCTCTGAGTCTCTGTAGGGTAGCAATATGCCTCTGAGTTTGATTGTTTTGTCCCTTTCTTCATATGTCCAGCAGAATCACCCCTTTCATGTCCCACAAGATGGTGCCATAACCCTTTCCTGCAGAGGGGCCATTTTGAACTTTTTCTTGCGTGGGGAGTCTGCATGATGCTATTCCATGGATTCGCGTTTGTTTCAGGTTCAAAGTGGTGTACCCAAGTCTCATCCCCATTACAATTCGTGAAAGGAAGTCATCCCCTTTTGTCTCGTATCGGAACCAACGACTCAGAAGCAATTTCTTTTCTTTGGCTTTGTGATCTTGTCAGTTCGCGAGGAACAAACCGTGAACACACTTTTGAGTACCCACTTGCTGAATTATCGTATTCACACTTCCTTCACTAATTCCTAGCTCCTTGTATGTGACCGCCGATTTGATCGAATGATGCTGTTAGCACGTTGCATAGTGTGAGATGTGACAGCCGATGCCGGGCGACCACTGCGTGGCTCATCATCGAGGCTGGCTCTCCCTCTGTGCTTCGATCAACATCATCATCTCCGTGAACGTTTGTAGACGTTTGTGAATATTTCCAACTGTTTCCTTCTCTGCGATTAAGAACTCGATAACAGCTCTCTGTTTACGACGCACATCACTGTCAGACGCCATTTTCGAAACTGCGTTAACCATCGGTTTTATACAAGGGCGTTTAAAAGCAGTTTTATAGGAGGGTAGTTCAAACTGGAAAAATCCGGTTATGTGAAACGCAGAAAGTTCAAACTTACGGCCCAAAAGACATTTCAGCCCCATCGCCTATTATTTAGCAAAGAAAAAAGGGTGGGGCAAAATATATTAAGTGCCCCAGTAGAATTCCTATATCATAATCACGTGCGTGAATTGGATCGATCTAGAATTAACTCGGATTCAATATTATTTCGGTTAAAATATTCAATATTGGATTCAATTAC
This sequence comes from Bathynomus jamesi, assembly GCA_023014485.1. Lineage (NCBI taxonomy): Eukaryota > Metazoa > Arthropoda > Malacostraca > Isopoda > Cirolanidae > Bathynomus > Bathynomus jamesi. The sequence goes on from JAJOZX010004475.1 coordinate 306,210, forward strand.
GGTGAGTGTGAGTCGATTAATTCTGGTTCGATTTAATTACGTTCCGTCTATCTCCGCGCCCCCTCCGACGCATGGCTGGTCAGAGACTTTGTACAAGAACCTAATGGACAGGTTCTTGAACTTGTTTAAGTTGTTCTGGAATACATAATTTTTATAACTCTTCCTAAAGTTATTTTATTAGGTTTGAGTTATTTGTGGGACTATGTCTGAGTTAAGAGTGAATTAAGACTGAGGTTAAATTACTAACTCTTAGTTATGTTTATGGTTTTAGGCCGGCCGCGCACAGGATCGTCTTTTTTTTAATGCAAGAAAGAGGGCCCAAGGGTGAATGCCCGCAAAAGCGCCCCTCCCCATTGAAGAAGAAGAGCTAATATCAAGGCCGGGGGTTTTTGAGGTGCCTAGACACTCTGTATTTGAAAAATGGGAGGTCAGAGACAGAGGAAAGATGGAATGAGAAAGAGTGTTTCAGAGTTGAACGGTTGAGTAGATGAAAGATTGAAAATACCGATTGTTCCTCGCGTTAGAGAGTTGGACAGAAAAGGAGTGAGAAAATGTAGAAAGTCTGGTGCTGAGTGCTCTCCTTAAAGGAGGCATGCAGTTAGAGAGTTCAGAGAGAATGTCCGTTATAATAGCGTCAGTAAAGAGAGAGTGAGGCAACATTGCGGCGATGAAAGAGGGACTGAAGACAGTCAGTGAGACGGGGAATTGATGAAACGAAAATCCTTTGATTCCGCCCGGTCAAGTACGGCTGTATGGGTTGAGCCACCCCACACATGAGAAGCATACTCCATACAGGGCGAACAAGACCTCTGTAGAGACAGCAACTGAGTGGGAGTGAAGAACTGCGGAAGCGGTACAGCACACCTAACCTCTTAGAATCTGTTTTGGAAAGAGAGTATATGTGATCTTTCCAGGAAAGATCACGAGAAAAGGAAAAGCCAAGAATGTTAAGAGAAGAGGAAGGATTGAATTGTATGTTGTTGAAGGTAAGGGGATAGTCGTGTGGAAGAGTGTGACGAGTAAACAGATGAAGGAACTGAGTTTTTGAGGCATTGAAAGCCACAAGGTGTTCTCTGCCCCAATCAGAGATAACAGAAAGATCAGAGGTCAGGTGCTCACAACAGTCACTCCATGGTGTGACTGTTGTGAGGAACGCTTGGGGAAGCGGGTGAAGTGAAGAGTGGAATCATCGGCATAGGAGTGAATCGGACAGGAAGTGCGAATTAAAATTATTAATAAATAAAAGGAAAAGGGCAGGTGACAGGACAGAACCCTGAGGAGAGCTTTAGGAGAAGAACAGTGGACATCTACAACCGCAGCTATAGATCGGCCAGAAAGGAAATTAGAGAGAAAGGCGCAGATAGAAGAATAGAAACCGAAAGAGGTCAGTTTGGAAATTAAAGATTTGTGCGAGACTCTGTCAAGAGCTTTTGATATGTCAAGCGCAATAGCGAAAGTTTCACCGAAATCCCGAAAGAAAGATGACCAAGAGTCAGAGAGATATGCAAGAAGATCGCCAGCAAAGCGTCACTTGCGGAACCCATACTGATGATCTGAAAGAAGATTGTGAGAAGAGAGGTGTTTCAGAATCTCCCTATTAAGGATGGACTCAAAAACTTTAGAAAAGTAAGAAATCAAAGCAAATGGACGATAATTGGAAGGTTGAGAGCTGAATATGCTGAATGAAAGTGAACTTCCAGCCCGAAGGAAAAGTTTCAGATGAAAGGCAAAGACCAAAGAATTTGACTTGGCAGAGTGTCAGCACAGAAGCACAGTTCTTAAAAACAACAGGAGGAACACCATTAGGACCGTACGCCTTCCTAGAGTTGAGCCCAGATAGGGCAGAAAAAAATCTTTAGAAGAGATTCTAATTTCAGACATAATAAGGTCAGAGGGAGGAGATGAAGGAACAGCACCGGAATCGTTCATAGTTGAGTTGTAAGCGAAAGTTTGAGTGTTCAAACGTTTGAGAGTTCAGCTTTGTCAGGAGAAGAGACGGCAACTCAGCCGTCGGAATAGAAAAGAGGAGGGAAAGAAGAGGAAGTAAAGTTGTTGAAGAGGTTCTTAGCTAGATGCCAGAAAGAGCGAGAAGAATTAGAATTTGATAGGCTTTAGCAGTTTTGACTGAAGGAATTTTTGGTTAGTCGAAGAACAGATTTTGCACGATTCCGGGCAGAAATATAAGGTGAGTGAGAGCGAGGAGTTGGATGGCGACGGTACCTTCTGAAAGACTCCTCTCTGTTGCGGATAGCAGTAGAACAAGTAAAGTTAAACCAAGGTTTTTTTTGCATTAGTAGTAGGAATAGAATACAGAATGTACGCCTCCATGCCCGAGAGAATCACCTCCGTGATGCGCTCAGCACACTCGGAAGGGCCCCGGCCACGAAAGCAGTAATCATTTCATGGGAAATCAGAGAAGTACTGCCTAAGGGCCTCCCAATCAGCGACGCAAAACTTCCAAAGGCGCCTCCTCTTGGGAGGATACAAACGCCGAATTGGAGTGATAGGACAGGAAACAGATATAAGATTGTGGTCGGAGGAGCACAATGGAGAAAAAAGCTTGACAGAGTAACAAGAAGGATGAGAGGCAAGAAATAAATCCAGAATGTTGGGCATATCTCCAAAGCGATTGGGGATATGAGTAGGATACTGTACAATCTGCTCTAGATCAATCAGGATAGAAAAGTTGTAAACTAGTTCACCAGGGATTTTAGTGAAATGGGAGGAAAGCCAAAGGTGGTGGTGATCATTGAAATCGGGAATACGAGAACAAGTTAGGCCATTGCGTACATATACGCAATATCCACCTTTGGAGTGAAATTGAGTGTAGAAGTAAATGGGTACAGAAAAGGGGTTGCTGTCAGTCGTTCCAGACACCTGAGTTTCAGCGAGGAAAAGATGAGGAGGTTTAGAGGAGAGGTGGTGTTCAACAGAATGAAAATTTGTGAAAAGGCCACGAATGTTGCAGAAGTTTATGAAAAGTAAATCAAGCAGAGACCCAGAACATCTTGAATGGGCGGTAGCAGATCCAGATCCCGCTGCCCGGGTCTGCGTTCTCGTTATCGGCAGCGAGGGAGCCAGAAGTGGGGACGTTTATGCAGGGCCGGATTTACTTGTTGTGGGCCCTAGGCCAAACCTTATCAGTGCCCCCCCCAAAAAATATTATATATATATATATTATATATCGTAATATTGTAATGTAAAAAAAAAAAGAATTACAACATAATGTAACACATCAATAATTTTATTCAAATTAGTTTTATATCATGTACAACTTATTCTTACACAAAGGAATAATGGAAAAAAATAGTCAAATTGAAGCATAATAAATTTTGCAATAAGAATTACAACATAATGTAATACATTACACATTAATAATTTTTAATCAAATTAGTTCCATATCAAGTACATCAAAGTAAATCAAGTTCCATATCATGTACATCTTACACATAGGAATAATGGAAAAATACAATGAAACTGAAGCATAATAAATTTTGCAAGCACGACTATGTGAAGTTCAAAATGACTTTTTCCTGCTTTTTTCTATGGCAAATTTGTCAATGATACTGTTTGTGTCAAGGGATTGTAGGAGGTCCCCAGTGGGCCCCCAGTTACTGGTGGGCCCTAGGCCAATGGCCTATGTTGCCTATTGGAAAATCCGGCCCTGTGTTTATGGTTCCCTCCCCAAGGGATTCCGAGGCTCTTGAAGTTGATGTTATTTTTTTTTAATTTTGAAAAGATTATGTAGTGTGTAAGATGCATGTATATGTAGTGATGAATAGGGAGAGAAGTATGTGTTTGAGAGCATGCTGGACTGCTCGCAGGGTACACGAGACATGGAAAAAGATCAGCTAAGCTAAGGAGGACAGTGACAGGAGAAACGAGAGTTCCAGCACTCCCTATCTTCTGTCTAACGTTCCCTCCCCGGAGTAATTCCCTGGTCGCTGCAGTGTGCGGGGCTCCCATTCTGGCAATGTAAAATCACACGCGAATTGAGTCGTCACGACCCAGGTTGTCAGTCGTGAGTCGCAAGACGATCCTGTGCGCCCGCCTTTAAAGTGATGCCTAATAGGCTTATTTAAACGTGAAAATAAAAGAGCCAAAGACAAAACAAAAGGATAATATAATATGAAAGTTGAGCAAACCCTGTTGTTTATAAAAATTTAAAAGCTGCTTAACTTAACTTAGTCCCTACAAATTATAAAAGTTACGCTAATAATAGCGGGTGTACTGGGATACACCAGTACCCCAGCTAGGGTTTAAGGGTTAAAGAAGAAAACAACATATTTTAATGTTAGAATACTTTAATTTGATAAAAGTAATTTTCACGAAACTTATTATAAGCTTTTACCAACATTATTTAGGTTGAAAATAATGAATGGAGATGAGCGAAGCTTTTCTCAGTACATAAACACGAGTGATGAACATTTACGTTTCTCCACATCTTTTGTTAATGAAGATGCTGTCGCGATGTTTCGTAAATAATGTAAAAAATATTTTCACAATTATAATTAAACAATTATAATTTCCGCATAAGTGCTTAAATGCAATTACCGCATTTTCTTCAGAAAGTCAAGAGACTGAGAAACTGGAAACAAGTGACATTCGAACCCCTGTCATGTGGAATAAGAAATCCAAATAACCGTCTTTTCTGAATTTTTCCAACTAAAATTTTTTCCATTATCTCATTCTGAGTTTGTTGACAGATAAAACAAAAATGACCTTGAAGTAGGCACTTCAATTACATTGGAGTTGACCATTGCAGCAATGAAAGATAAGCATGAGAAATTTTCAAATTCTTACACTTATTTATTTCATTCACAATTTAAGATGACCAAATATTCTGTGTGTGTGTATGTGTGTGTTTGTGTGTGTGTGTGTGTGTGTGTGTGTGTGTGTGTGTAGTAGTAGTAGTAGTTCGAAAAAGGTAAAATTGAATGCAAATTAATGAAATGAAAGGTGTTCTCAGCAGAACCCCGAAGCATTATACTACCAACCATTATGAGCAGCATTTAACATGATGTGCGTCAGTTGCGTTTGTAAGTTGCAGAACTGCCAGGCATTACAAAAGAGAATCCTAAAGTTTTTTAATTTGGGATGATACCTAATGCAAGTTGCAGTGTTTGTCATTTTTAAAAAGTGATCACAGACTCCCAAATATTGTCGACAGTATATAAAAGTGTTACGCTTAATTCAAGCGGCTTTTTTAATACGTAATATGAGACTTCAGAATTCAAATACATACAGAGGATTGGCAAAAGTAAATAGACACCTTTGGTTTTCTGTAGTTTTTGATTTGATAATAAAAGTAGAGGTTTATTGAATCAATATATTTAGAATCTCGTTGCATTCCCCTTTGAATTACGTAAAAATGACACACGTTCTGGCATTCCATCGATAAGTTTTGCCATTTGTTTTTGAGGACAATGATCGTGGTGTCTATTTATTTTTGTCAACCTTCTGTATATGAAAGATTAACACAAAGAGTAACACAGCAAACTTGGAAAGACCGAATCATTATTTATCAATTAAACCCATCAAACTGACAAAGCATCGACAATAAAGGACATTTTCTATATATCACCAATAAAGAATATAAATGCTTTGGACAATATTGGTTTTATATGAAAGGAAGGAATTACGTATGAAGCAATTTTTGTAATAAATATATTATAAAAATGCTCGCCCTAACAAACCTAAATGAGACTTAGTAGTATAGCCGCAAAAGGGGAGAGTGCAGGAATGTTGCAGGTTATTATGTAATGTTGCAAAGGGGGGTTGGGGTTGTTGCAAAGGGGGATGTTGCAAAGGGGGATGTTGCAAAGGGGGTGGGGGGAAAGGGGGTGGGGAAAGGGGGGTGGGGGGAAAACTTGGAGGCGGCGTTATCCCCAAGAGAAAGAGGAGGAGAGAAAGGAGGAGAGGTGTTCACCTGGCAGGAGCCTGAGACTTCCAGCCGGGCTGGCGTTGTTTTATAGGCTCCTAATCAGCCAGTTGGCTGAGTTGCCAGATAGCGCCATGTATTCCATTGTATACATTATTATCCTAATCAGCCAGTTGGCTGAGCCAGAGACGCCTGAAGAAGAGAGAGATGCCTGTAGGAGGGAGAGACGCCTGAAGAAGAGAGAGATGCCTGTAGGAGGGAGAGACGCCTGAAGGAGAGAGGATAGGTGCACATGCAGGAGGACACATGCTGGAGGTACACATGCAGTAGGTACACATGCTGGAGGTACACATGCAGTAGGTACACATGCTGGATGTACACATGCAGGAGTACACATGCTGGAGGCAAACATGCAGGAGAGAGAGAGAGAGAGGCGCCTGAAGGAGAGAGAGAGAGAGCTGAAGGAGGGAGAGAGACACCTGAAGGACAGAGTGGAGTTCTCCCCCAATTTATTTTCGTTTCCCTAACCTAAGAGGCCACTATGGGGTTTACCAAAGGGCATGAAATAGAAGGAGCAGAGCTCCTTACTCGGCCGGAGCCGAGGGGGGAATGGTTCTTCATCAACTTCGCGATCTTTTATAATCCTCTATTCTGGCTGAGTTGCCAGATAGCGCCATGTGTCCCATTAATCGTGTAGCGATTCAATTATCATTATTATTATTATTATTTCTACAATGAACGGGTTCGGGTCGAAGAACGGGCGAGAGATCTTCCCCCCAATATAATATATATATTATTATAGATATATATATTATATTATTTATTTATAACATTTAATTTTAGTTTAGAAGCAATTTGACTTCATTGAACTTAAAGAAAAAACAAATAACATAGTTTACCTTCGAAAACGTCATAATAGAAACTTCATTTTACGGTAAACTATGTTATTTCAACTTGAAGATGAATGACAAATAACATAGTTATCCATAATTCCAGATAGCGCCATGTGTCCCATTAATCGTGTAACACATATATAACGGCTGTTATTCCAAATGTACTTGTATATATAATAAGCTAATGAATCATATAAAATACCACAATATATGGTTATACAAGATTCGACCGTATAAAATAACACAAGCGCCTCTTTCATTACGCTTTAATAGAATTAGTAAAGTTACCCTATTTCGTTAGACAGAAAACGAATTTTTATAAGGATTACCAACTAATTATCCACCATTCAATAAATAATAGCAAACGTGAATAAAAGTTCCAATTCATAACTATATCGACATAAGCTTATTATTATTGTAACGTTTGCTCCCAATTTCCCTAAATAACAGTAAAACAATTAATTATGAAACCAATCAACCAACCATAGAATACAGAATTATATATATATATCTTATATATATATATATATATATATATATATATATATATAAAGCAATGTGCACCACAATATGGTAGATGAATTAAATAATTACGCACTTAATTGAAATATAGATGTATATAGTGGATTATATGCAAAATATATCATCAACTTGAGATTCCTTGAAGTTGAACGAAGCAAATAACATAGTTCACCTTCGAAAACGTCATAATAGAGGATATTTAATTTTATGGCTAACTATTTCGACATAAGTTTACTATAATTATATCATCTTTTAATTATCTTCTGAATATATATATATATATATATATATATATATATATATATCATGAAAATCAGGAAAATACAAACGTGTATTAATTTTAAATGAAACATACGAGCCTCATTCCCAACCCGGTTATATATATATATATATATATATATATATATATATATATATTATATATATACCCTTTGGATAACCTTTGGTTAGCTTCCGCCCGAATTATTCATTCCGACGAAGGTTAAGCTTTCCACTCCACCTTAGACCTACAGTTTGAACCATCAACAGTCCCGCGTCTTAACCACTAGACACGTAGGGCACCCATTTATCTGCCAACCACTTTCTTTTATTATGTATAATGACACCTTAGACCTAGAGTTTGAACCATCAACAGCCCAGCGTCTTAACCATAGGACACGTAGGGTGCCCATTTATCTGCCACCACTTTCTTTTATTATGTGTAATGACCACCTTAGACCTACAGTTTGAACCATCAACAGCCCCGCGTCTTAACCACTAGGACACGTAGGGTGCCCATTTATCCGCCAACCACTTTCTTTTATTATGTGTAATGACCACCTTAGACCTACAGTTTGAACCGCGGGTCGATGCAAGACAGTCGGCAGGAGACCTACCGTTGATATCTCCGGTGACTCCGCACTCAGGACGGGGGCATCCATGCCACCAGCAACCGTTAAAGGAGTACACAGTCTTCACACCAGTGACACGGTTTTCACTTAACCCATCAACCCAAAAAACACGTCCATTAATCTTAATGGGTACTTCACCCGTGTTGCGGGCGTGCTTTATGTATACACCTGTCTGTTGCTGTAGGTGTATGAGCCAGTAAATAGCCTTGTGCCCGTAACTGCGGGGATTGTTTCGGTGAATAATGGCTAAGGTGTCTTTCGGCATGAAGTTATTCTTGAACACCGTAAAACATAATGATGCGATGATGGTTGCGACTTGCAGTGGATCGCATTTGAAACGGGATATGTACATCCACCACAATATGGTAGATGAATTAAATAATTACACACTTAATTGAAATATAGATGTATATAGTGGATTATATGCAAAATATAACATCAACTTGAGATTCCTTGAAGTTGAACGAAGCAAATAACATAGTTTACCTTCGAAAACGTCATAATAGAGGATATTTAATTTTATGGCTAACTATTTCGACATAAGTTTACTATAATTATATCAGTCTTTTAAATATCTTCTGATATATATATATATATATATATATATATATATATATATATATATATATATATATCATGAAAATCAGGAAAATAACAAACGTGTATTAATTTAAATGAAACATACGAGCCTCATTCCCCAACCCGGTTATATATATATATATATATATATATATATATACCCTTTGGATAACCTTTGGTTAGCTTCCGCCCGAATTATTCATTCTGACGAAGGTCAAGCTTTCCACTCCACCTTAGACCTACAGTTTGAACCATCAACAGTCCCGCGTCTTAACCACTAGGACACGTAGGGCACCCATTTATCTGCCAACCACTTTCTTTTATTATGTGTAATGACCACCTTAGACCTACAGTTTGAACCATCAACAGCCCCAGCGTCTTAACCACTAGGACACGTAGGGTGCCCATTTATCTGCCAACCACTTTCTTTTATTATGTGTAATGACCACCTTAGACCTACAGTTTGAACCATCAACAGCCCCGCGTCTTAACCACTAGGACACGTAGGGGGCCCATTTATCCGCCAAACCACTTTCTTTTATTATGTGTAATGACCACCTTAGGCCTACAGTTTGAACCGCGGGTCGATGCAAGACAGTCGGCAGGAGACCTACCGTTGATATCTCCGGTGACTCCGCACTCAGGACGGGGGCATCCATGCCACCAGCAACCGTTAAAGGAGTACACAGTCTTCACACCAGTGACACGGTTTTCACTTAACCCATCAACCCAAAAAACACGTCCATTAATCTTAATGGGTACTTCACCCGTGTTGCGGGCGTGCTTTATGTATACACCTGTCTGTTGCTGTAGGTGTATGAGCCAGTAAATAGCCTTGTGCCCGTAACTGCGGGGATTGTTTCGGTGAATAATGGCTAAGATGTCTTTCGGCATGAAGTTATTCTTGAACACCGTAAAACATAATGATGCGATGATGGTTGCGACTCGCAGTGGATCGCATTTGAAACGGGATATGTACATCCTTCTAAAGGCCTGGAAACATACTCTAAGCACGCGCACATCATTCACGCAATAACGCTCACATTCATCAGCTATATTATAAGGGTTACTTTCATTAAAACTGTCGTAGTATCGATCAAAGTCTTCACGTTCATCCATGCAGTCAAAATAATGTTTGGGGGGTGGTGGGCCTACGTAGTTTAAAGTCTCGCTGGTGAGGAAAGTGTATGGGAAGTACCCTTTGGAAACTTCAGCTGCTACTCCCATCACCTTGGGTAGCTTTGCTAATTTACAAGGTGTGAATAATAAAGTATCTTTAAATTGTACATTGCCTCAGGGAATCACAGATAGTAGCATGACTCACGGTCTTACAGTGGGCGGAGCTTAGAATTTTCGCCTGTGCACACACAAAGGAGAAAGTGAAACGCTAATTGAAACATGAGTTATTTAATAAACGAGATATTCAGTTAACACAAGAAATAACAGAAAACACAAGAAAAAACAAATGCTTAGATTTGGTGATCACAAACAACAGAAACCTAAAGAAACCTGTACTCGATATGAAGGGCTTTCATATCGTTCAGTAGTATTTTTGTTCCCACTTTACAACCGGATGGTAAGTCATCTTTAAATACGTCTAGAATACAATCAAAAGCACGCACAAAGAGTTCATCGTTAGTTACATTATTAAACAAGTTTATAAACACGCTTTTCCAATCGAGGGTTTATTTCTACCGACCCGAGCTTTTCAATCGTGAACACATCTTCACTCAACATAGCGGCATTTGAAATAATCTTCTAAATCGTTACGACAACTGCGCGTTATATAAAGAAATAGTTCTTCAGTATAATTTTCACGAACTAGGCTTATTTTATAATGTTTTACTAAACATCTTCATACACCGGCGCATTATTTGAGAGGAACATATGCTCATATTTTTCCTTTCTGCCCGTCAAACGATACTCATCTCTAAAGTCTGTTAAAAACTCACGCAGGACACTAGCCACAACCTCACTACGAACCTCGTCATGATATACATTAATATAGTGATAAAAATACTTAAGATTGTCTATGCTCACGAGATTCACATTTTCAGTCGTAGGGTATGAGTAATCGACATGGTGTAGCATGACGTAATGCGGCTTGTCACACCACCCATCCGCAAGACTCATTATCCATACCTGCTGCTTCTCTTCTGCACACGCTGTTTCTTTTACTTTAGACTTTATAAAGTTTAGATCTGCAGCATACTTCAGCACATCGTCAGTGCAACGAAAGCCTTCAATGGTCTCACCAGAACATCCGTAGAGTATTTGTACATCTTGGAACTTCACACAATCCAATGTGGTTTTAAAAGAGGCATAGGAGGGGGGGAATAGGAAGTTTTTCGGTATCCGCCACATCCTGGCACTTTGCTGAATACCATTTCATAAACGTTGTACAAACAATATTAAAGGTCGCCATTTGAATACACGTCTGATTTTTCTTCTGAATACACGTCTGATCTCTCGGTCTTACTGCAGTCGACTGATCACGCAGGGAATCACAGATAGCAACATGCTCAAGGTCTTACAGTGGGCGGAGCTTAGAATTTTCGCCTGTGCACACACAAAGGAGAAAGTGAAACGCTAATTGAAACATGAGTTATTTAATAAACGAGTTATTCAGTTAACACAAGAAATAACAGAAAACACAAGAAAAAACAAATGCTTAGATTTGGTGATCACAAACAACAGAAACCTAATACTTTAAAGAAAGCATTCTATTAAATACTTTTAGCCTATGTTCACGAATTAATACCGGTCTTAAAATAGATTCGACAAGAAGACCGGCTGGACTGATTTTATAGAAATTCAAGGATTCCAAGTTGATCACGAGAGAAGTTATGTAGTCATCTTCCATGCTGCAAAATCTCATCGTTAGCCTGCCTGCTCAGAGCACCGACAAGAGGTAAATTCGAATCCACATCAACACAAAATTTTAGTCGCTAAAATAACAGCCTGAGTATTGTTCATGTTCTAAATTATCTTTGATTCGTTTTGATAAAATTGAGTAAACTGCAGCCTTTGTTTCCTGATCAGAAACTCTCCGTCTTTTTCTGGTATGGTGCAAGGCTTCGTTGCAACCATATTCACTGCACGAGTCTACTTCACAGTCGTTGCCTTCTAATCTAGATTTACACTCTTCACTAATGCATTCGATGGGCGAATAATCATCTTGGTTGATATTATTGACACCACATTCGAGAGGGCTCACTGGGGTAGCGGGCACTTCAGGTAATGGCGCGGACGCTTGAGGTGGGTCGGGGACAATCTCCTCAGGTTGCCCTTGTGGCGGGGCAAATATTGTGTGGGGGTAATTATGTGTTGCTTCTAAGTAAGCAAAACGTCTGGATGCAATTTTACCGAGCGATATATTTATCAACTTGTATGCTTCAAACCCGTTTGGAACGTCAGATATCATGTTCACCACCTAGGAAATGGTCAAGGCACAGAGAGCTAACTAACACGACTCTATCCTCTATTACCAATCTTGTAATGAGTTAAAGTGAAAGTTTCGCCTGCCTTTATACAATGTCGTTCTGACGTCGTTATCAAGCTCCACACAGGGAATTTCCATGAAGTAACATGAATCACGTTGCTGTTCTTTCACACACACACACACACACACACACACACACACACACACACACAAAGGAGAAAGTGATACGTTGGTTGAAACATGATTTATTTAATAAAAGAAATATTCAAGCTATATATATATATATATATATATATATATATATATTTACAAACACGTGTAATAAATAAGTTAACAACAGACATCAATGATTATATTCAAGACATATTTACAAAACGTGTGATAAATAAGTTAACAATGAATTTCTGTAACCCGAGAGACGACGGACGGAGTCATTACAAGCTCAGCTCGCCGTGCTTGTAATGACTCCGTCCGTCGTCTCTCGGGTTACATAATTCATTTGTTAACTTGTTTATTACACGTTTTAAATATATATGTCTTGAATATAGCATTGATGTGTCTGTTGTTAACTTATTTATTACACGTGTTTGTAAATATATATATATATATATATATATATATATAAGCTTGAATATTTCTTTTATTAAATAAATCATGTTTCAACCAACGTATCACTTTCTCCTTTGTGTGTGTGTGTGTGTGTGTGTGTGTGTGTGTGTGTGTGTGTGAAAGAACAGCAACGTGATTCATGTTACTTCATGGAAATTCCCTGTGTGGAGCTTGATAACGACGTCAGAACGACATTGTATAAAGGCAGGCGAAACTTTCACTTTAACTCATTACAAGATTGGTAATAGAGGATAGAGTCGTGTTAGTTAGCTCTCTGTGCCTTGACCATTTCCTAGGTGGTGAACATGATATCTGACGTTCCAAACGGGTTTGAAGCATACAAGTTGATAAATATATCGCTCGGTAAAATTGCATCCAGACGTTTCAGAAGAGCTGGTGCATCTTTGCATAAATCATTATTAATTGCCACTGTGTTACATAAGGCCCGTTTTGCTTACTTAGAAGCAACACATAATTACCCCCACACAATATTTGCCCCGCCACAAGGGCAACCTGAGGAGATTGTCCCCGACCCACCTCAAGCGTCCGCGCCATTACCTGAAGTGTCCGCTACCCCAGTGAGCCCTCTCGAATGTGGTGTCAATAATATCAACCAAGATGATTATTCGCCCATCGAATGCATTAGTGAAGAGTGTAAATCTAGATTAGAAGGCAACGACTGTGAAGTAGACTCGTGCAGTGAATATGGTTGCAACGAAGCCTTGCACCATACCAGAAAAAGACGGAGAGTTTCTGATCAGGAAACAAAGGCTGCAGTTTACTCAATTTTATCAAAACGACTCAAAGATAATTTAGAACATGAACAATACTCAGGCTGTTATTTTAGCGACTAAAATTTTGTGTTGATGTGGATTCGAATTTACCTCTTGTCGGTGCTCTGAGCAGGCAGGCTAACGATGAGATTTTGCAGCATGGAAGATGACTACATAACTTCTCTCGTGATCAACTTGGAATCCTTGAATTTCTATAAAATCAGTCCAGCCGGTCTTCTTGTCGAATCTATTTTAAGACCGGTATTAATTCGTGAACATAGGCTAAAAGTATTTAATAGAATGCTTTCTTTAAAGTATTAGGTTTCTGTTGTTTGTGATCACCAAATCTAAGCATTTGTTTTTTCTTGTGTTTTCTGTTATTTCTTGTGTTAACTGAATAACTCGTTTATTAAATAACTCATGTTTCAATTAGCGTTTCACTTTCTCCTTTGTGTGTGCACAGGCGAAAATTCTAAGCTCCGCCCACTGTAAGACCTTGAGCCATGTTGCTATCTGTGATTCCCTGCGTGATCAGTCGACTGCAGTAAGACCGAGAGATCAGACGTGTATTCAGAAGAAAAATCAGACGTGTATTCAAATGGCGACCTTTAATATTGTTTGTACAACGTTTATGAAATGGTATTCAGCAAAGTGCCAGGATGTGGCGGATACCGAAAAACTTCCTATTCCCCCCCCTATGCCTCTTTTAAAACCACATTGGATTGTGTGAAGTTCCAAGATGTACAAATACTCTACGGATGTTCTGGTGAGACCATTGAAGGCTTTCGTTGCACTGACGATGTGCTGAAGTATGCTGCAGATCTAAACTTTATAAAGTCTAAAGTAAAAGAAACAGCGTGTGCAGAAGAGAAGCAGCAGGTATGGATAATGAGTCTTGCGGATGGGTGGTGTGACAAGCCGCATTACGTCATGCTACACCATGTCGATTACTCATACCCTACGACTGAAAATGTGAATCTCGTGAGCATGGACAATCTTAAGTATTTTTATCACTATATTAATGTATATCATGACGAGGTTCGTAGTGAGGTTGTGGCTAGTGTCCTGCGTGAGTTTTTAACAGACTTTAGAGATGAGTATCGTTTGACGGGCAGAAAGGAAAAATATGAGCATATGTTCCTCTCAAATAATGCGCCGGTGTATGAAGATGTTTAGTAAAACATTATAAAATAAGCCTAGTTCGTGAAAATTATACTGAAGAACTATTTCTTTATATAACGCGCAGTTGTCGTAACGATTTAGAAGATTATTTCAAATGCCGCTATGTTGAGTGAAGATGTGTTCACGATTGAAAAGCTCGGGTCGGTAGAAATAAACCCTCGATTGGAAAAGCGTGTTTATAAACTTGTTTAATAATGTAACTAACGATGAACTCTTTGTGCGTGCTTTTGATTGTATTCTAGACGTATTTAAAGATGACTTACCATCCGGTTGTAAAGTGGGAACAAAAATACTACTGAACGATATGAAAGCCCTTCATATCGAGTACAGGTTTCTTTAGGTTTCTGTTGTTTGTGATCACCAAATCTAAGCATTTGTTTTTTCTTGTGTTTTCTGTTATTTCTTGTGTTAACTGAATATCTCGTTTATTAAATAACTCATGTTTCAATTAGCGTTTCACTTTCTCCTTTGTGTGTGCACAGGCGAAAATTCTAAGCTCCGCCCACTGTAAGACCGTGAGTCATGCTACTATCTGTGATTCCCTGAGGCAATGTACAATTTAAAGATACTTTATTATTCACACCTTGTAAATTAGCAAAGCTACCCAAGGTGATGGGAGTAGCAGCTGAAGTTTCCAAAGGGTACTTCCCATACACTTTCCTCACCAGCGAGACTTTAAACTACGTAGGCCCACCACCCCCCAAACATTATTTTGACTGCATGGATGAACGTGAAGACTTTGATCGATACTACGACAGTTTTAATGAAAGTAACCCTTATAATATAGCTGATGAATGTGAGCGTTATTGCGTGAATGATGTGCGCGTGCTTAGAGTATGTTTCCAGGCCTTTAGAAGGATGTACATATCCCGTTTCAAATGCGATCCACTGCGAGTCGCAACCATCATCGCATCATTATGTTTTACGGTGTTCAAGAATAACTTCATGCCGAAAGACATCTTAGCCATTATTCACCGAAACAATCCCCGCAGTTACGGGCACAAGGCTATTTACTGGCTCATACACCTACAGCAACAGACAGGTGTATACATAAAGCACGCCCGCAACACGGGTGAAGTACCCATTAAGATTAATGGACGTGTTTTTTGGGTTGATGGGTTAAGTGAAAACCGTGTCACTGGTGTGAAGACTGTGTACTCCTTTAACGGTTGCTGGTGGCATGGATGCCCCCGTCCTGAGTGCGGAGTCACCGGAGATATCAACGGTAGGTCTCCTGCCGACTGTCTTGCATCGACCCGCGGTTCAAACTGTAGGCCTAAGGTGGTCATTACACATAATAAAAGAAAGTGGTTGGCGGATAAATGGGCCCCCTACGTGTCCTAGTGGTTAAGACGCGGGGCTGTTGATGGTTCAAACTGTAGGTCTAAGGTGGTCATTACACATAATAAAAGAAAGTGGTTGGCAGATAAATGGGCACCCTACGTGTCCTAGTGGTTAAGACGCTGGGGCTGTTGATGGTTCAAACTGTAGGTCTAAGGTGGTCATTACACATAATAAAAGAAAGTGGTTGGCAGATAAATGGGTGCCCTACGTGTCCTAGTGGTTAAGACGCGGGACTGTTGATGGTTCAAACTGTAGGTCTAAGGTGGAGTGGAAAGCTTGACCTTCGTCAGAATGAATAATTCGGGCGGAAGCTAACCAAAGGTTATCCAAAGGGTATATATATATATATATATATATATATATATATATACCGGGTTGGGGAATGAGGCTCGTATGTTTCATTTAAATTAATACACGTTTGTTATTTTCCTGATTTTCATGATATATATATATATATATATATATATATATAGAAGATATTTAAAAGACTGATATAATTATAGTAAACTTATGTCGAAATAGTTAGCCATAAAATTAAATATCCTCTATTATGACGTTTTCGAAGGTAAACTATGTTATTTGCTTCGTTCAACTTCAAGGAATCTCAAGTTGATGTTATATTTTGCATATAATCCACTATATACATCTATATTTCAATTAAGTGTGTAATTATTTAATTCATCTACCATATTGTGGTGGATGTACATATCCCGTTTCAAATGCGATCCACTGCAAGTCGCAACCATCATCGCATCATTATGTTTTACGGTGTTCAAGAATAACTTCATGCCGAAAGACACCTTAGCCATTATTCACCGAAACAATCCCCGCAGTTACGGGCACAAGGCTATTTACTGGCTCATACACCTACAGCAACAGACAGGTGTATACATAAAGCACGCCCGCAACACGGGTGAAGTACCCATTAAGATTAATGGACGTGTTTTTTGGGTTGATGGGTTAAGTGAAAACCGTGTCACTGGTGTGAAGACTGTGTACTCCTTTAACGGTTGCTGGTGGCATGGATGCCCCCGTCCTGAGTGCGGAGTCACCGGAGATATCAACGGTAGGTCTCCTGCCGACTGTCTTGCATCGACCCGCGGTTCAAACTGTAGGTCTAAGGTGGTCATTACACATAATAAAAGAAAGTGGTTGGCGGATAAATGGGCACCCTACGTGTCCTAGTGGTTAAGACGCGGGGCTGTTGATGGTTCAAACTGTAGGTCTAAGGTGGTCATTACACATAATAAAAGAAAGTGGTTGGCAGATAAATGGGCACCCTACGTGTCCTAGTGGTTAAGACGCTGGGCTGTTGATGGTTCAAACTGTAGGTCTAAGGTGGTCATTACACATAATAAAAGAAAGTGGTTGGCAGATAAATGGGCACCCTACGTGTCCTATGGTTAAGACGCTGGGGCTGTTGATGGTTCAAACTGTAGGTCTAAGGTGGTCATTATACATAATAAAAGAAAGTGGTTGGCAGATAAATGGGTGCCCTACGTGTCCTAGTGGTTAAGACGCGGGACTGTTGATGGTTCAAACTGTAGGTCTAAGGTGGAGTGGAAAGCTTGACCTTCGTCAGAATGAATAATTCGGGCGGAAGCTAACCAAAGGTTATCCAAAGGGTATATATATATATATATATATATATATATATATATATATATATAACCGGGTTGGGGAATGAGGCTCGTATGTTTCATTTAAATTAATACACGTTTGTTATTTTCCTGATTTTCATGATATATATATATATATATATATATATATATATATATATCAGAAGATATTTAAAAGACTGATATAATTATAGTAAACTTATGTCGAAATAGTTAGCCATAAAATTAAATATCCTCTATTATGACGTTTTCGAAGGTGAACTATGTTATTTGCTTCGTTCAACTTCAAGGAATCTCAAGTTGATGTTATATTTTGCATATAATCCACTATATACATCTATATTTCAATTAAGTGTGTAATTATTTAATTCATCTACCATATTGTGGTGCACATTGCTTTATATATATATATATATATATATATATATATATATATAATTCTGTATTCTATGGTTGGTTGATTGGTTTCATAATTAATTGGTTTTACTGTTATTTAGGGAAATTGGGAGCAAACGTTACAATAATAATAAGCTTATGTCGATATAGTTATGAATTGGAACTCTTTATTCACGTTTGCTATTATTTATTGAATGGTGGATAATTAGTTGGTAATCCTTATAAAAATTCGTTTTCTGTCTAACGAAATAGGGTAACTTTACTAATTCTATTAAAGCGTAATGAAAGAGGTGCTTGTGTTATTTTATACGGTCGAATCTTGTATAACCATATATTGTGGTATTTTATATGATTCATTAGCTTATTATATATACAAGTACATTTGGAATAACAGCCGTTATATATGTGTTACACGATTAATGGGACACATGGCGCTATCTGGAATTATGGATAACTATGTTATTTGTTTCATTCATCTTCAAGTTGAAATAACATAGTTTACCGTAAAATGAAGTTTTCTATTATGACGTTTTCGAAGGTAAACTATGTTATTTGTTTCTTTAAGTTCAATGAAGTCAAATTTGCTTCTAAACTAAAATTAAATGTTATAAAATAAATAATATATATATATATATATATATATATATATATATATATATTGGGGGGGAAGATCTCTCGCCCGTTCTTCGACCCGAACCCGTTTCATTGTAGAAATAATAATAATAATAATGATAATTGAATCGCTACACGATTAATGGGACACATGGCGCTATCTGGCAACTCAGCCAGAATAGAGGATTATAAAAGATCGCGAAGTTGATGAAGAACCATTCCCCCCTCGGCTCCGGCCGAGTAAGGAGCTCTGCTCCTTCTATTTCATGCCCTTTGGTAAACCCCATAGTGGCCTCTTAGGTTAGGGAAACGAAAATAAATTGGGGGAGAACTCCACTCTGTCCTTCAGGTGTCTCTCTCCCTCCTTCAGCTCTCTCTCTCTCTCCTTCAGGCGCCTCTCTCTCTCTCTCTCCTGCATGTTTGCCTCCAGCATGTGTACTCCTGCATGTGTACATCCAGCATGTGTACCTACTGCATGTGTACTCCTGCATGTGTACCTCCTGCATGTGTGCATACTCCTGCATGTGCACCTATCCTCTCTCCTTCAGGCGTCTCTCCCTCCTACAGGCATCTCTCTCTTCTTCAGGCGTCTCTCCCTCCTACAGGCATCTCTCTCTTCTTCAGGCGTCTCTGGCTCAGCCAACTGGCTGATTAGGATAATAATGTATACAATGGAATACATGGCGTATCTGGCAACTCAGCCAACTGGCTGATTAGGAGCCTATAAAACAACGCCAGCCCGGCTGGAAGTCTCAGTGTGCACTTGGCTCCTGCCAGGTGAACACCTCTCTCCTTTCTCTCCTCCTTCTTTCTCTTGGGGGATAACGCCGCCTCCAAGTTTCCCCCCACCCCCCTTTCCCCACCCCCTTTCCCCCACCCCTTTGCAACATTACATAATAACCTGCAACATTCCTGCACTCTCCCTTTGCGGCTATACTACTAGACTTAATAAACCGGAAAGAGAAAAGAGTTTTGATAATGAAAATGAAAATGAAAAATGAAAAAATAAAAATGAAAAATAATATGAAGTGGAAATGATTAACATCTTCTCAAAACACGTTCCTTTTGATCGTTATGAAAAGTACGATTATCGTCATTTCACCTTTTGGAACCAACAAATTTAAAAAAAAATTCCCTGCCTTGCGTTACTTACTGCAGATCAGTAAGTAACGCCGTTTTCTTGTAAGCGAAGTAAAGACACTGAGATCGTGGGTTCGATTCCCGATGATGCTGATAAGTTGATAACACTGGTATGCATATGAAATTTTTTTGTCTGCTGTGAGGGTTCTTTCAACTCATATTATATAATTCGACCATGCTGAATTCGAAAATGACATTGGTTTCCTCAATGAGGTCAGGTTTTTTCTCTATTGGCCATTTATTATAAGTTCAATTTTATCCCCAAATTTATTGATTTTTTTAGCTTAAACACTGTAGATACGAGTAATATTATAAGAACACTCGTGAAAAATGAAAACATTGTGTGAATAAATACTTTTATTCATACAATGAATATGGAAAAAAGTTTATTGAGGAAGGAATGAAGTTTTTTGGCTTTCTGTCTGTGTTTTTCTTCGGGCACGTCTCGCTTCAAACACCAGCAATAGTCCGCCAGCATATTGATATCCCAGTTTCCCTGGTACCTCTCTTCCATTATTTTGATATCTTGGTGAAATCGTTCACCCTGTTCCTCACTATAATCCCGCAATTTTCAGGAAAATAGTCCAAGTGGGACCACAAAAAGTGCATTTTTATGGACATGCGCGACCCATGAGCTTTGAAAGCTTCCATCAAGTTTTCGACAACGGACTCGTATTCTGGACTTCTACGCTTGCCAAGAAAATCAGTGACAACTGATTTGAATGCCTGCCAGGCATTCTTCTCAGTTGGAGTCATTGCGTTTTCGAACTGAGTATCCTTGATCAAAGTTCGAATTTGAGGACCATCAAAAACCCCAGCATTTAGTTTAGCATCAGATACATGAGGAAATTTACTCTCGAGATATCGGAATGCTGAACCCTCCTTATTCATTGATTTGATGAAATTTTTCATCAAGCCCAGCTTAATATGAAGTGGTGGGAGCAAAATTTTTGTTGGTGGTACAAGGGGCACTGAAACGACATTATGCGACCCAGGTTCAAAATTCTCTCTGGATGCCCATTCACGCTGTGCATAGTGCTTCTCATCCGCTCGGCTATCCCATTTGCAGAGGAAACATGGGTATTTCGTGTATCCCCCTTGCATTTCCAATACAAATGCCACAATCTGAAAAAAAATGAAAATATTTAAAGAATTTAGAGAATTTGTTCTGTCAGATAAAAAAATCTATGCATTGGGACTGTATCACTTCTGTGGGGAAGTTAAGTGTTCTTATACGCTCTCAAATAACCTTTGGAAAAACAACATAGTCAATAGCAATAGTTTACTTATGATATCAGTATTACCTTCAAATCTCCACAGATCCTCCAGTTATGTTGGTCGTATACGAGAGCATCCAGTAAAATTTTCATGTTATCGTAGCTCTCAGTAAGTTGTACGGAATGTGCTACAGGGACTGATGCAACCCTATTCCCAATGTTGAGAAGTACTGCTTTCAAACTTCGTTTAGTCGAGTCTATAAATAGCCTCCATTCTGATGCGTTATATGGCAGGCCCAAGGATTCGATTAACCCCTCAACATTGCAGCAGTACACTAAGGAAGAGGTATTTTCGTGCACTGCAAAAAACTTGCGGAATTCTTCCTCTCGTTTCCTATACCAGGAGAATGTTGTTCCCGGAGGCAGCAAGTTGTCCTCTCGAAGTCGTGAGCCCAAGATCTCGGCAGCTAATTTGGAAAGTCCTAAATCCCTGGTAAGATCATTAAGTTTGGCCTGGTTGAGAGGCCTCGGCTCATTTGAAGCGGTATTTTGAGGTATATACGACTGGGACTGGTCATTGGCATTGATTCATCATCAGAATCATCGAAGTCCAGGGTTGAGGTGGGTCGGGTATTGGAATTGCAGGACCATGGGGTACAGGTCTCATAGCAGAAGGAATGTCAGGGTATACAACAATGTGTTTATTCTTCTTGTTAACTCCTGAAAATAGAAACACAGAAACATGGATATAAAACTTGCATATGAAATAGAAGAAGCATTCAGACAGTGGCGGCTCGTGAGGGAAGGCTGCGGTCTGTAAGATATGAAATAGGTCGATGGAGTCTGTATATTTTCTTTCTTTTTCATCATATTGTCCCTTCGGGGACAATATGAATGAAAAGAAAGAAAAATATACAATCATTGTATATGTAAATGTAACTTGTATAACAATATGTATGTGTAAATGTATTTTCTATAACAATATGTATATGTAAATGTATGATTACCATTATGGTGAATATTATGCTATATATGGTGAATATTATGTCAAGTTTCATACGAGGATTTCAAAATATTTAAGAAAAATAAATTTATAAGCCCACCTTGGAGGTTTGTCATGCAGAAATAGCAATCTGTCACGTGATCCTTTCCTTCTCTCCAAATCATGGGAATTCCAAAAGGCAAAGATTTCGCTCTGCCTTTGCTCCATCTTCTCAAATTTTCAATGCACGTCTTGCAGCACATGTGAGGGGCGAAATTTTTGTCCTGGTCCCCTAGCTTAATTCCAAAGTACGGGGTGTCAGGAAATGATTGCTCCCCCCCTGTAGAGCAAAAACTAGAAGAGATAGATAAAAACCGGCGAGACCACTTGAAAGAGCGTTAAAATCTGAATAAAAACCATTATATTCTATTCCTGTGATTTTAATTCTTACCATTGTTTTCCCTACAGAAACCATGGCATCATCTATTTTGAACGATTCAGAGAAAAAGCGAGTTCTTGACCGCATTCGAGCTGTCACATTTCGTGAAGCAAAGGAAGCTGGTGCAACTTTCATAACTCGACACTGGGTGGCTGAGAGATTAAAAAGATCAGAAGACTTTGTCAAAAGGAATTGGAATAAGAATCCTGAAGATTGTGAAACAGAATTTCGAGGAGGAAGACCGGAGAAATTATCTCAAGAATCGAAAGACATTGTGCTTGCTGCATCACGGCGCCGAAAGAAGAGCTGCTCTGAGGTAGCGAAAGAGATACTTATCCGTCGTGGTAAGATAGTCAATCGGCAACTTGTGCATCAATTTCGAGTTCGCCAAGGCTTGAGTGCTTGGCATGAAATAGCTAAGCCACGGAAGAGTGATCTTAATATTGAAGATCGGCTATGGTTTTGTGATTATCTTGAGGAATGGACGGAAGACGATTTCCTTCACTTGGTTGTCAGCGATGAATTCTTCGTTTATGTCTCCAGAAAACCAAATTTTCAGAATGATCGGGTTTGGGCAACAACTCCTGATGAAGTCCCAGACGACCAGAAGTATCGAGAAATAGTAAAAAATCCAGCATGTGTGGGTGTTTTCATTATGTTCTCTATTCGGAAGCTCATCTGGGTTATCAAACCAAGAGGAACCAGTTGGGATGGGCCTTATTTTCGAAATTTAATTTTAGCCCAACATGTAATTCCATTTTGAAAGACCCGAGTGTGTTTTGGATGTTGAACAGGCAACCTTTCTTCACGACAAAGCCCCTGTATGAAAGCACTTGCGACTCAACAACTGCTTAAGGACAATAACATTGATTTTTTCGGAAATAATGAATGGCCTGGCAATTCTCCCGATCTTAATGTCTGTGAACATGTCGGATCCATCATGAAGGATCGGGTGGAGTCCTTAATGCTGGAACAACCCATTTAGAATCGGTATTCAACAGAAATTATGACTGCAAAGATCAACGAAGTCCTTGAAGAAATGAGTCATGATACCGATCTCTTTGAGACACTTCTGGGATCATACCCCGTCGATTAATGGCCGCCAGAGCTGCAAATGGGGCAACACCCGATATTAAAACAAGTGTTTTTTATTCAAAAATTAAACGCTCTTTCGCGTGGTTTTGTCTGTTTTTTTCTATTCCTTCAGTTTCTTCTGTACAGGGGGGGGGGCAATCATTTCCTGACACCCTTTATGCTCTATACAGTACATTGTCTTCACAAATTTAGTGATTTGGGACTGGTTATTTGGCATGGTAATCGTCCCACATATGTAGCAGAATCTATTGGGATCATTTTTACACGCTCTATTCATTATGAAATATTTTATCTATATGCCTGAAAAGTAAAAAAAGATATTATACAAGTGAAACAAGTGATGATAGATGTTACTGTTCCAATTCCGCTTTGACAAAATCACGAAAAATTCTATTTTACTTATGAGGCCATAGCCGGATAACCTGAGCTGATTGAGAAAAACGGATTGCAGATTCGAAATCAGCAGGAAAAACTCTTATAAGAATCACTTACAAAACCCTTGACAGCAAAATTGATGCATACCAGTGTAATAGTAATAATAATAATGCACGAGTTAGCGCAATAGACCGCACTGCTTGGTTTGATCATCATCGGGGTGCGAACCTTCGACCTCAGTGTTTTCACTTCTCTTACAGAAAAACGGCATTACCCACTGAGTTACGAAGCTGTTTAAGTCAGCTGCTGCAAAACAAGATACTTAACGAAACATGCAATAGAAAGCAGAGCAAAGGAATTATGAGAAAATTTGAAAAAAAATTTAACTTTCTTGTAGAATGCACGACACATCGGTAATTCTGAACAAAAGTAAACCAAAAAAAAATCCTTTTTCTCAAAACTACCAAAGTAATAATCTTTACTTTTTAATGGGTCGGAGCTTATTCGAAAATAAAGTCGGGTAAAAATAACTAAATAGTTTTTAATGGACACATATAATTGTACCTGATATTAATTTTCTAGTACGCTATTTATACTTTAATATTAAATGTGTGTGTGTGGTGTGTGTGTGTGTGTGTGCGCGCGCGCGAGGGTTTTCGGGGAGGGGGTTAGAATTTAGCTTTACGTGGGATTCTCTGAGCGCAGAATATGGTTTCCCCATCCAATTACTATCCAGATCCAATGTCGTCTAACTTCCCCGAATAACGGGAAAAGAAGTAAATGAAAATTTTAAAACATGAAATATGATGAAATCGCAAAGTTGCTCCAAATTCACTCAGAGATGGCGTAGCTGCAATCTAATTTTCATGATTATTTAGGAGTAAAGCTATTAAGGCTGGCACCCGGAATTCAGCGGGTAACAACGTTTTCCAATAAGCGAAGTGAGAACGCTGAGGTCGGGGGGTGTTCGCCCCACGACGGTGCTGACTAATAATAATCTAGGAATTAACGCAATGGGCCAAATTAGTGGGGTCTGAGCGCTGTGCTACCTCCTGGCCCAACTCACTAATTACACAGGCCTGCCAATTGAAACTTGTAGAATGGGGTTTATGTTCTAATATGTGATATTCCCTAAATTTGCTACACTGATTTCAAAAGTGACATCCATTTTCTTGTATCACGTAAGTGAAAAAAGCAAAAGATAAACACGTTTTCCTTACCTTGTGCAATGTATTTCATATATCCAAATAACAACTTGTGTACTTTTGATAAAAAAATGGATAAAACTCAATTAGCGTGAAGAAAATAGAGGACCAGTAATACAATACAATGTGACAGATTATGCAGAGTGCAGACTCTAGATTTCTGGGAAGAAATTCTAGGTCTTTGTTCTTAAATTAACATTTTGGAGTTCTTCTTTATGCATTACGCCAGACGTCTCCCTTTTCAGAGACCAGCAGTAATCTGCCATCATATTGACGTTCCACTCTCCCTGGTATATTCTTTCTATTTCCTTATATCTTGATGGAATCGCTTCCCTGTTTCCTCGCTGACGGCATCAAGATTTTCCGGAAAAAAGTCTAAGTGGGAGTGTAAGAAATGAACCTTCAAGCTCATCTTACATCCCAATTTTTAAAATTTATTGAGCATGTGTTCAACGATATCGGTAACGAGTGGTTTCCAACTTTATCATGATGAACAATGCGATATCATTTTTGTGTATTTCATTCCGAAGCGAAAAAAAACAGTATGACATTTGGCGAAAAATCTGTGGGTGATGGAGAAATATATATACATATAATTTTTTAACTCAGCATGCATTAATTACCACAGGACACATAATTAGCCAGACCCCAAAACCATTGTAGGCCTGTGTTTATTAAAGCCATTAAGAGCAAAGCTTTTTCCAACCCTAAGTAAATAATTTGTTTATATAATTTGATAATTTTTTTTATACCATTCGACAATAAGTAATGATGATAAATTGTTTCATTATGTTAAACTATTAAAGATGAATATGGTTCAATAATTACATTTATAGCTAACGAGATTTAAGAGATTAAAAGATAAAGTGGGATTAAATGACTGAAGTGTTTGAATTGTAAGTGCAAATTAATAGTGTTGGAAGACAGTGACGTGACGTGGATAGCAATGCTACTTCAAAGCAGGCACATTACGTCAAAAAAACTATGCAAACCCAGTATTTGTCCATACAGGTCACGAGTAGTTTAACTACTAAAAATGAGATTACTTAAATGATATCATGTAAATAACCATGTATACAAAACATGTATAAACATGTTTATACAAAACATGTATAAACATTTAATATCCATGCAAAATATATAAAAAGCCATTTTGAATAAGCATATTATTGAATATAGAATCTATTGTCGTCAAGAATAGGTCACATCTTCCAGTGAGCCAATGCGTAGTACATGCTTGTGCAACGGTTGGGGATCATTACCACTCAACAAAAGATCCTTTTAACTAGTGGTGCACCGATAATCGGTATCGGCACCTGGCATGCCGATTAATCGGCATTTTGCCGATATTAGGAAAATACCTTGCATGCGCCGATTAATCGGCATGCAAGGTGCCGATACCGATTAATCGGTGCAGCACTAATTTTCACCTTCGGAGGTTATCATCACTGAGGAAACGAACAACTAGGTTTTAACAACCTGCACAATTTAAAACTTCTCCATATCTTGAGAAAATAAACAATAAATATTAACATTTATTCGTCAACCTCTGAACCAGTGGTCTTCCAACCTCTTTTCAGCAATGACTCACTTTGAAAGTTCAAAATGCGTGGTCAGCCACATCGATATTTTGAAATATCGATGCCTATCGAATAACTAAACGCTTTAGTACGTCTACCTCTAATGGAAAACCCCGCGCTGCGCATTATATGCCAACTTCTTGAAGTCCGGAGTTTAATGAGTTACCACAATTCTCAAGCCGTCGTTGCGATTATTTTGGCGCAAGATTACTATTTCATTTGTTTTGCGCCTATTCATTATTGTTATTATTATCATTATTATCATCATCATCATCATCATTAGTGAACTCTCATGAGCTACTTGAAACATCTCAGCGAGCAACATGTTGGAGATCCCTATTCGAAACGCAGCTTTATCCGCAGTATCTTCTTTAACAGTTCAAAATTCTTTAAACGTATTATACACACACAGCTTTTTCTTGAAATGTTTACCATGTTTAAAGTAACAAATTTGAGCATTTATCTAAGATTTTCTTCTATTTTCTTATACGTTTCTTATCATCTTACCAAGAATTCGAATTTAATCATTTAAATATATTCAAATTTTTAATTAATTTCAAAAGGGACATTTTTTTTGTAATTCAAATTTTACTTTTTCTTTTTTAAGTTTATTTTGTAATTTTTGAAAAGGAACTCTCATTCAAAAAAAAAAAATTTAGAAACTCGAAAAAACAACAACAACAAAGTTTAGAATATCTCCTTTATAATTAAATTAATTAGTGTATTTGAAAAGCATATATACATATATGTCTATATATGCTTTTCAAAAACCTTAATTAATTTGACTATAAAAACGGAGAGGTTTTAAATTCTGTTATGCAAAATTTGATCCTCGACTCGACAAAAATCCCTTCATCAAAAAGTAATGTGAAAACCTATCAAATTCTAATTCCTCTCGCTCTTTCTGGCACCTAACCAGGAACCTCTCCAGCAACTTCACTTCTTCTTTCCCTCCTTTTTTCCATCCGACGGCTCAGTTGCAGTCTATTCTCCTGACAAAGCTGAACTCTTCGTTCAAACTTTCGCCTCCAACTCAACACTGGACGATTCCGGTGCTGTTCCTCTATCTCCTCCTCCCTCTGCCTTATGTCTGAAATTAAAATCTCTTCCAAAAATTTTTTTTTTGCCCTATCTGAGGTCAACTCTAGGAAGGCGTACGGTCCTGATGGTGCTCCTCCTGTTGTTCTTAAGAATTGTGCTTCTGTGTTGACACCCTGCCTAAGGAAACTCTTTCGTCTTTGTCTCTCATTTCGTCTTTGTCTCTCGTACAGCTGGAAGTTCATTTTCATTCAGCATATCCCAAAGAAGGGTGGCCACTCTCAGCCCTTCAACTATGGTCCAATTGCTTTGATTTCTTGCCTTTCTAAAGTTTTTGAATCTGTCCTCAATAGGAAGATTCTTAAACACCTCATTTCTCATAATCTTCTTTCAGATCATCAGTATGGGTTCCGCAAGGGACGCTTTACTGGCGATCTTCTTGCGTAGTTCTCTGACTCTTGTCATCCTCCTTTCGGAATTTCGGTGAAACCTTTACTATCGCGCTAGACATATCAAAAGTGTTTGATAGAGTCTGGCACAAATCTTTAATTTCCAAACTGCCCTCCTTCAGTTTCTCTCCTATCTGCGCCTTCATCTCTGATTTTCTTTCTGGCCACTCTATAGCTGTGGTTGTACAGTAGATGGTCACCGTTTTTCTCCTAAAGCTATTAATAGTGGTGTTCCTCAGGGTACTGTCCTGTCACCCACTCTTCTCCTTCGTGTACACCTGACCTCTGATCTTTCTATTATCTCTGATTGGGGCAGAGAATATCTTGTGGCTTTCAGTGCCCCCAAACCGATTTGATTCACCTGTCTACTTGTCACAATCTTCCACACGATTATCCCCTTACGTTCAACGCTACGCTGCACAACCCAATACTTCCTCTTTTCTTAACATTCTTGCCGTTTCCTTTTCTCGTGAACTTTCCTGGAAAGAATACATATACTCACTTTCTAAAACAGCTTCTAAGAGGTTAGGTGTGCTGTACTGCAGAGCTGGGCACTTGCGGCATATTGCGGTACTGCGGTACTGCTGCACTACCAAACCGGTACGCGGAAATTTGAATGCGGTAGCGGTACTGCGGTACTTTCAGCGATCCTTTGCGGTACTGCGTTATGGGGGCCCGGGGTGGTAGTGCGGTGGTACCGCAAGTACCGCAGTACCGCAAAATATGCCGCAAATGCCCAGCTCTGCAGTGTACTGGCTCCGCAAGTGTGCTTCACCCTCACTCAGTTGCTGTCTCTGTAAAGGGGTCTTGTCCGCCCCTGTATGGAGTGCGTTTCTCATGTGGGGTTTCTCAACCCATACAGCTCTACTTGACCGGGAGGAATAAAAGGCTCTTCGTCTAATCCAGTGGTTCTGAATTGGGGCTACGCGAGGGAATCTTAGGGGTTATGTGACGGGGTCTTGAAAATATAACCCTTTTAATTTTATATACGATTAACAAACGGCCACAAGTCACACGTTCATAAAGAAAGTAAAAATCCTCTATGCCCCTCGAAAATCAAGAAAATCCCTTCAAATAGTTCAAGGGGTACGGAAGAAGAAAAAGGTTCAGAACCGCTGGTCTAATCAATTCCCCACCTCTTACCGACTGTTTTCATTCCTTCTCTCTGCGCCCAGAGCTGGGCATTTGCGGCATATTTTCGGTACTGCGGTACTTGCGGTACCACCGCACTACCACCCCGGGCCCCCATAACGCAGTACCGCAAAGGATCGCTGAAAGTACCGCAGTACCGCTACCGCATTCAAATTTCCGCGTACCGGTTTGGTACCGGTTTGGTAGTGCAGCAGTACCGCAGTACCGCAATATGCCGCAAGTGCCCAGCTCTGTCTGCGCCACAATGTTGCCTCATTCTCTCTTTCCTATTGCTATTATAACGGACACTGATCTTCTGAACTAACTGCATGCCTTCTCCTTCAAAGAGAGCACACAGTACCAGACTTTCGACCAGAGCTGGGCACTTGCGGCATATTTTGCGGTACTGCGGTACTACGCAAACCGCAAACCGGAACCGCATAACGCAATACCGCAAAGGATCGCTGAAAGTACCGCAGTACCGCTACCGCATTCAAATTTCCGCGTACCGGTTTGGTACCGGTTTGGTAGAGCGGTAGTACCGCAGTACCGCAAAATATGCCGCAAGTGCCCAGCTCTGCTTTCGACACATTCTCATTCCTTTATTGTCCAATTCTCTAACGCAAGAGTTAATCGGTATTTTCAATCTTTCATCTACTCAACCAGTCAACTCTGGAACAATCTCCCTCAGTCCATCTTTCACTCTGTTTACGACCTCCGATCTTTCAAACGCAGAGCGTTCAGGCACCTCGAAAACCTTGGATCTTGATTTTGGTTATCTTTTTCTGTATGGAGAGGGGACGTTTTTTGCGGACATTCACCCTTGGCCCCTTCTTCCTGCATAAAAATTTTAATATATATATATATATATATATAATATATATAACATATATATGTGTATATATATACACAGTGTTGGGCACTAAAGCGTTAATCCGATAACAGTTAATTAACGAAGTTAACTTTTTTAACGGACTATTAACGGAAGTTAATTTCCATTTATCGTTATCGGACCAGTTAACTTCCGATAACTCGATATTTAGTCTGTTAAAATCCGTTAACACGTTAACTGCGAGGAGTCATTCACGGAAGATCACCGCTCCGCGAATGAATTCAAACCGCCATAACTTCAGTCTGCCAATTCCGTCCTCTGCCGCAGTGGAACGGCTCTTCTCTCTCGGCAAGGACATCCTGAGGCCCAAGAGGTCAAGACTGGCAGTTGGGCCTAACTTTGAGAAGTTGGTCTTTCTGAAGGGCAACCAGCACATTGTGTCATAGTCTTTAATAAATGTGCCTAAAATTTAATTTTACCTTTCAGTTCCCGCCTTAATAATTCTCTGGTAAATTAAAATTTAGTTAATGTTAGTGATTACAAGGATTTCAAAACATGTAATCAGTACATTTTTTATTAAAAATAAAAAAAAAAGTTATTAAGCAAAAAAGTTGCAAAACTTGATAAAAATACAGTTAAATACCTATTTATTGTTGGATTTTGCATAAATAAACATTTTCTATGGGTTTTAAAGCTTTTTTCCTTGATTTTTTTAAATGTTAGTAAAGAAATAGTTATCGTTAACGGATTATCGTTAACTTCCGTTAACTTTGTAGTAAAATTATCGGATTATCGTTATCGGAGTTAAAAATTGGGTTAACGGATTATCGTTATAGAAGTTAACTTTTTGGTACCGTATAATAAGCACGTTTAATTTAATTATTAATTTAATAAGTTTGTAAATAAGATGAGAATGATGACGCAGAATTCTACGCAGTTGCCATAATTTGTTTGATACAAAATGGAAAATAACAAATCTGTTTTGTATGTTACTCTATACATAAAGTCGATGCAGGTAGCGCACTTATTCCAAACTTAGAAACTCTTGACCTATCAATTATATAGATTACAAGTCACGAAATTGTAAAGTCTGTAATATACAGCAGTCCCGTAGCCAGGACTTCCCAAGGGGGGGGGGGGCGAAATTGTAGAAATGCGGCCCTTTTGGTGCAACGACTAGTCACTGCGGAGGGGGTTTAGAGTAGTTTAAATTAGTTTGTGAAGTTAAAAAAATGTAAAAAAAATGCAAGTGTTTATTTACTAAATGTTGTTATATATTATAATATTACATCATAAGTTATAACTATGGTTACAAAAATGGACCTATAGTGGACCTAGTTTTAGCCGTTTAAGGTGATAATGATTTGATTGTATGCTAATGATTAATTGCAGCAATGACTGATTGCTTATTAATGAAAGGCTGGGTTAATAATTTATATTGTCATACAGTATCACAGATTGGAATAAGTGGTTATTTGATTAGGCCCACCATACTATTGGAAGTGACAGGTATGGCAGCGAGGGTCACCAGCTTGGATTACACCCAAGCAAATTAATATTAAGGTTATAAAAGACACCTTATAGTTTTGTATTTTATTATGAAAATAAAGCCGTTATTTATTCACTGTGATATAACAAAGAATTGACAGTAATTAATTGATAGTTTTACGTTATGCTTATGACATAGACTTAGCTAATAAGATGAAATGTTAATAGCTTAATTGACACGTAATAAGTAATGTACTCATTGATGGTATGTAAATGGCATGCAACATGGAACATTGAATGGGCCTAGTAAATGATATAAAGAATGCACGTGCGTTTGGTACACTGAGTAGAATACGTGACACTGATTAAGTGCGCTAAATGATTGCATGGATGCACATAGAATAATTGATGCGGCCTAATAATAATGGATTGAAATGCTTGACAATGATTACACAAATATCATTTATATATAAGACCATTATGTGATGTTAAGTGATTACGCCAAGAGAATATTTAGTTATCACATAAATATATGAATTGAACATAACGGATGATACGCGGAATTACGGTATTGAATTGACACTTGAATTGGATAACAGGCCTACTGCGTTCTTTCACGAGTCAATTGGAACGTTTAATTACTCACTTTGGGAGTATAGCCTACCGTTCGGCGGTAGGCTAATGTAGGCTTCACAAGAGTACTTAGAATAGGAGGTACTTATCTTAGGACGATATAACCTCTCTTGAAGGCGGGTTGAAGAGGAACCTATTACCATAGGCTCGAGTTGTCGTTGTCCGTTTGGCTTCTCGAGATGGAGATGCTTGTTGTAGGCTTCGTACGGAGGCTTGAGGTGATGTTACTTCTCGAGGTACAGGATGGCCTTAAATGATCTTGCAGACGTAGGCCTGAGGTGCTGAATATATCTCGAGGAATGTAGAGAAACTTGAAGGCTGACCTTGTAAACCGTAGGCCCGAAGTGATTCTGGTTGGGCTTCGAAGGATTGCTTCTGCAAGCGGTCTGTAGAAGGTCTTACTTGATGATAAGTCGTAGGCCTTGAAGGAAGAGCAGGCCACTCCTCCGGCAAGAAACCGGAGGGCGGTTGACGTGATGAGATCTGCTCGACGAGGTAGAAAGAGAGTGTCTGTGTGAGTGAGTGAGTGAATGCGAGTGGAAGCTCGCTTTTATACGTAGGTCCTGTGACGTAGGACTTCGCGCCAAATCTTAAGACGCCTTGTCCGCGCGTCCTTTTTGTTGAAGATCTTGCGTTCGCCTTTTGGGAAGGAACAGACGTTTCATTGTTTGACTCTTTGCCCACGTGTGTTTTCCAAGACTGTTTGATGATAGCGTGGAAGGAAAGGATTTGTCTGTTTATTTGTTGGTCTATTTCTTGTCGATCCGCTACAGACCTTTCCTGTCAAAAGAAAATGGGGGGTGTTCGACCCCACTGACCTCCCCCTGGCTATGGGCCTGTACAGTGAGTTACATCAGGTTTTGGTTGCATGCTAAGTATGCTTAAAATGAAATACAGAGTTACTATTCATATTATTTATGTCGGGATTACGCGAATATATTGTCCAGATTTACCGTAAGTGATAAAGTCGATCTACACACACACACACACACACACACGCACAAAGTAGAATTTCATATCCCTCTACCTCATTTAACTTCAACATGACTTTACGTAACTCTTATCGAGCCCGACATAACATTTAGACACACTTAACATTCGTGACTTACTGTATATATACGCTTACGAACCTTTCATAACGTAAGTTTACACAACCAAGCTAAACTAATTTAACGTGACCCACCCTACTCCAACCTAACGCACCTTAGCCAAACTTCACTTAACTTTAAATAGTAAAGAATTGTCTTGGTAAGTTGATGGACATTTTTATTTTATGTACCGTCGGTTTCAATCGAGTAGCGGGACAAAGTCGATCTGCAAAATGTCGGCGTGCAAAATGTCTATACTAAAAAGTTAGTTTAAATAAGGTCAGGTTAGGCTACGTTACATTATGCCGGGCTAGGTTACGCCCGATGAGGTTAGGTTAGGCATTTTTATTGAAAGTCTGAAATGTAGTTTGAAATCTGAAATCCATATAGCTGCATAAGGTCGAACGTCGACATTATGAAATTCTATTTTGTTTATGTGACGCGTTGTTAGATACACTAGGCCACACCTATCTTCCCAGCTAATAATTTTACGTAGATACGACGCTGTCATAAGGTTGCATTTTAGCACTGTGACGTAGATACAACGTAAATTTGTGTGGTCTCAGTTACGTCTTCACAACGTTGATATTACGTAAACTTTACGTAGATACAACGTTGTCTCAGTATCTGAAGAATAGAAGTTGGTCCAACAAAGGCGCTTTATTTGAAATAGTAGTATGTCGTATGTAACTGCGTTACAATTTTGTAACAAAGAATAATGTAATACGAAACTATATGCTATGGATGTAAAACCTACGTGCAGACAACGTCTATGCTACGTACAAAAAATTACGTCAGAAGTTTACTTGCATTTTATATGTATACAACGTCATTATGCAACGTTGCAGTATAAAGTTTAAGTTTTACGTTGTGACTACGTCAGTACAACGTCAATTTCTGACATGACCAAGATTCAACCAGGATATAACGTTGTATTTACGTAGTGTGTTTACTGGGTTATAGTTCAGTGTACTTCAATTGTTGTTCCAGTAGTCGGGATATAATAGGCCACACATCCCGATTACTGGAACAGGTAGAACAAAATCCCTCGGAAAGTTTGCAGACTGTATACACGGGGGCTAGGTTTTTAAATACGATAAGCAGAGGTTGCTGTTTTTAATTTTTATTATTGCAGCTCATTAACTTTGCTAAAACGCTCTACACAGTGTTCTTATCCTGTACACTTTATGAAGGTTGATTTTTCCGCTCTATATAATGATGAAATGACATTTTCCATTTTCATTATTTTCATCTAACTCCTATATTCTATTTGCGAAATTAAGTTACTAATTTTATTCTTATAGAATTCTTATAGAATTCCAATTGATAGCCCTGAATCACTTACCGAGTTACATCAAGGGCCAGGGGACTTTATGTGAATGCACAGATACCAGGAGTAACAACAGCACAACCAATGCAATGTTGACTGCAGGAAGTGGGACCAATGTAAATTGGAGAAAAGGAAAAATAACGACAAAGAATACAATAAAAACTCGGAGGAGTATTTAAATCTTAACAAATTTAAAATGTTCTCAATTTACTGTGTCAATATAAGGAGGCTTAAATAAAAAATTGCATCACTACAAGAAATCATTGATGGAAAAAACCAAAAGTATTATGTATAAGAGAATCATACGTAAAAGAAAATGAAAAACTACAATTGAAAGGATATAAATATTTTATACTAGAAATTGAGGAAGGTAAAGGAGGAATTGTAGTATTAGTGAAAGACGACATATTAAACTTGTCGTGAGGTAGAAAGAATTCGTGACTCGAGTGAACAAATGTGAATATTAATTCGCAATGGAAGAAACAAAATCAGACTTGGAGTCATATATGCACCGCAAGAATCGAGAAACAGTATTGAAATATTCAAAAACATGTCTAACACTATTGAAAAACAACTAAGAAAAGCGGAGTCAAGAGAAGAAAAAATACTCATATGTGGGGACTTTAACTACAAAATAGGAAAGATAATAGTAAAATAATAAAGATGAAGTTACAAAATCAAGTAAACTCCTCATCAATTTAATAGAGTCAAAAGGTCTAACACTTCTTAACTCTAACAATTTATGTAAAGGACTTTGGACAAGAAGGGAAGGAGATTCCAAATCTGTATTGAATTATTTAATTATTAAGCAGGAAGATGATTCGCGTATAAAGGAAGTGTATACAGATGAAAAGAAAATCTGGACTCCTTATAGAGTAACTGATAAAATTACTTACAGTGACCACTGCGCAATGAAGTGTACTATCAACTGGTATGAGGCAGCGTGTAAAGTAAATCAGCAAAAGGAAAAAAATGATAGTAGGAAAAGGACTAAAGAAATTTAATAGATTAACTGAGGGGGGCGAGCCTCATAAAAATTGTATCATTAAACAAAAATCTACGAGAAATGTATAATATATGAGAAAACAAAATTCAAGAAATAATGGAAGAATGTAAGACAGCTATTAAGTGGAAGAGAGTACCAGAAAATATAAATTGTAAAGAAACTAAAAAAGATAAAAAGAATTTATAAGAAAAGAAGTTATGACTGGAATAATAGTGAAGAAGAAAAGAAGAAAACAAGAACGCGATTGAGTTTGATAGAGGAATGGATGATTGAGGAGGAAAATATCAAAAGAAAATAATTAAGAAAATGGAACGGTTGAAAGGAAGAGGAGGACTGGATAATGGAGCATTTTGGAAATTTAAAAAGGATATGGACAGAAATACAAAGGTGGAACGAGGAACTATAAAAAAATAGAGAAGGAAAAATTGTAGAATTAGTAAAGTATTGAAAGTATATGAAGATTTTTACCATGATCTACTTATTACAAATAAGGCAGAAAATAAGGATGAGAAAAAAGCTGAAGAGATTAATAAACTACACCTGGAAACTATTAAAGCTGTAGTAGAGGATAGACATACCATAAATAGTATTACAAATGAGGATGTTGAAAATGTTATTAGAAAGTTAAAAAATAAGAAGTCAACAGACCAACAAGGATGGAGCAATAGTATAATGAAGAATGCTGGATGGGATGTAATAAGAAGTCTGACAAAACTATTCAATGTAATTCTTAAGACTTCCAGAACAGTGGAACAATATGAAAATAATATCAATTTACAAAAGTGATGATAGAATGGACATAGGTAATAGGAGGGGGATATTCATAACGAGTATAGTTAGTAAAATTTTTGAGAAAGTTAGACTAAATAAGAAGAGAAGTGACTGGAATCGGGGATTAAGTATGTACCAATGTGGAGGAATAGAAAGGAAATCAACAATAGACCATATATTAACGTTGAATGCAATAATTAACTATAATAAATATTTAGGTAACAATACATATGTTTGGTTTGGGGATGCTGTAAAATGTTTTGACAACCTAGAGTTGAAGGACTGCATCAAAGAAGCATCAAAAGTAGTAGGCCCAGAAGAAGCACTACTAATATACAACTTAAACAAAAATGGCACAAGCATCAAAAGTAGTAGGCCCAGAAGAAGCACTACTAATATACAACTTAAACAAAAATGGCACAAGCATCAAAAGTAGTAGGCCCAGAAGAAGCACTACTAATATACAACTTAAACAAAAATGGCACAAACATCAAAAATAGTAGGCCCAGAAGAAGCACTACTAATATACAACTTAAACAAAAATGGCACAATACAAATGAAAACACCTTTGGGTGACACAAGACCAAGAAATATAGTAGTCAAAAAAGGCACGTCTCTGGGACCCAGACTGTGCTCAGTAAATAATATGGGTAAATGCCTGACAAGAATAAGGGAAATAGAAACTCAATCATGTATACAGTATTTATGGATGATATAATGCAGGCAACAAGTAACTTAGAAGTAATAGAAAAAGCAGTTAGTGATTGTAGATCAATGGAAATACTAAAAAAATTTACATTTAATAATAAAAAAGAAATCAGCAGTAATGACAATAAATGTGATGAGAAGAAAAGTTCCTGAAATGAGAATAATTAACAAAGTGAAAATGGGAAGTATAGAACAAGTGCAAGAATGCAAGTATTTGAGACAATGGCTCAATAGCAGAGGTGATCACCAAACACATTTAGAAAAGGAGAAAAGTAAGATAAATTTCATGATAGTAGATCTAAAGAGATATGGAGATCCAACTACAGTGGGCCATTCATTGATCAATGAAGGTGAAAATAAAATTTTATAAAACCATAATAGTACCTACAATATTTTATGGAATGGAAACATGGACGAGAACAAGGACAAAGGATATTGAAGAAGCGGAACAAATGCAGGGAAGAATTCTAAGGTAAATAACAGGAATGAAATGTAGTACCCCATATTGGGGATTATTAGCCGAATTAGGAGTGTGGTCAGTCAAAGAAAAAATTGGATACAAGAAGATAATGCTAATGAACAATATATTAAACTCAAATGAGGATAGACTAATTAAAATGATAACCGAAGAAGATCAGTTGAAAAATCCATACCCATGATGTTGGGCAGAGGAAGTGGCAGAAATGTGTAAATTATATAAAGTAACATTAGAGGACTTGAAAATGATGAAAAAAAGTTAATTAAAGAAAAGTGTACGACAAAAAATGAATGACTATTTAGAGGAAGAACTAATAAAGAGGAAAACTAAAATGAAAAACCTAAGATTCATTGATGAATTTAAAACAAAATCATATATTGAAAATATGAAAGAAAAGGATATGAAGATTATAATGGAAATCCGATTAAATATGGTAGAGGTGAAAGAAAACTATAAAGGAAAATATAAGGACATGAAGTGTGGAGTATGCGGGAGAGAGAATGATACGACAGAACACTCGTTTCATTGTGAAAAACTAAGAAACATAGTGGGGGAGATGATGGGAGTAGAGAATATAAAAAACCCAGAAAATATCAAAAATTAAATTGTAAAAATAATGGAAATTAGAAGAAGACTCTGTTGACAGTAAAGGTTTAAGTACATATTAGGAGATACAGTGTAGAGGCTTTGCACCGGAAAGGTGTGCTGATCCGCAGGATCAATTGAGCAATTTCTGGAACCTGGAACTGAATATCCACTTACATTATTAACCCTTTTATACCGAATGGCAACATATGTGAACGTTAACCTGTATGGTATATTCGTCCCTATGAAATAGTAATTTACAGATCATTTTTGCACCAAATTTTTGAAACTTTTAAGTATGCTTGAGGCGTGAAAAGGTTAAGAGGCATGAATAAACACCTTTTTACGCTTCACCCTTAAATTTTAAATTCCTATTGAAAGATATGAAAAGCGACCTTTCGCAATGAAATGAGCTTTATTTGAAGAACTTCACTTTCGACTACATTATATGCCTTCCCTTGCTCCGTGTTGATAACACTTCAGACAAAATTCCTGCCAATATTACTTCCCGCGACTTTTCGGACCAATAATGGAGTATTATTTACTTTTCAGTTCGGAATATTGCTTTTTTTCACTCATTTTTCCTCAAACCTTTGCGATTATTAATTTTTTTCCTCAAACCTTTGCAATTATTACTTTTTTCCTCAAACCTTTGCGATTATTACTTTTTTTCCTCAAACCGACTTCTTTATAACAGTTTTGCATTCCTATATTAGAATTTTGTAAATAAAATTTATATATTTTTTACTAAATGCCGCAGTATACCGAAATAAGGATTTTATTGGAATTCTTTCATCAAATTTTCCACGAGTGGAATTTCAATATTGGTTTCTCTATATTATTTATTTTATTCTGTTAACCACGTCGCAACACCAATTTCGGTTAGATTAGCGAGATTAAGCGACGTTGAGCCTGTTCGGTAGTTGGACGGGTGACCGTCATCTGCGTTCAAACGATATAGCGACCCGTGGTACGGATCCCACGCAAAGTTGTAGGTCCCCTCCCTCGCATAACCTCTGCCCTTACGACGGAGGTTAAACAACCCTAAACATTATTATTTAATTCAGTTATTCTATGTTATATTGATTCGTAACTTCCATATATATATATACAGGGTATCCCATAAGTCCGGTCCCTTAGGAAAATTTATTTTAAATTAAATTTACAAAAGTAATACATAGAACTAAAATAAGCGTTCAAATTGATGTCTTGTTTTGGGACTTTTTTTGGTGCAGGTAGAATAACACGCAATGGCTAACATATGTAGAAGCGAGTTACACTCGTGAGCAAAAGGCGGACTGATATAAATCAATTTCTGCATGATTATTTATCAGCTTTGAAAGTACCATATCGTTATAATTATGTTATATAGAAATAACCTACTCTACAGTATACATTATTATGACTATGTAGTGAATACTCTTATTTTAGTTTCAAGATAAATGTTAATTTTACCGTCTTGAATTTCGGAATAGTATAAATTCATTTTAAATTAGTTACCCCATTATAATTCAATTGTGAACCACATTAATACTAATTTTATGTATACTATATTATTTTATTGTATGTAAACATAATTAATTATATATCACAATTGTCAGTTAATTATTTATATTCAAATATTTATTTTAATCTAATACCATGTCCATTTTACAAATAAATAATAGAAAACCAAGGGTTATATTTTCCACCTTTGGTACTGTCGCAGTTTCGCCTAACGGACTCAATACGGCTAGTGAGATAATCACTGGTTGGCACTTAACCAGCGGCAGTGCTTATGGCTACATCATCCAGGTTAACCTATACCGGATAGATGCGCTACGGTCCCAAGCCGTAGCTTGCCTAGGTCCAACGACGACGACGTAAACCAACAATTGGTGACTCCGGAGCTGGATTACCCCTTCACCCGAACGACTAGGACTAGACTGTAATGTCGTTCGTGCCCATCACCCCTTTCACCCGA
This sequence comes from Bathynomus jamesi, assembly GCA_023014485.1. Classification (NCBI taxonomy): domain Eukaryota; kingdom Metazoa; phylum Arthropoda; class Malacostraca; order Isopoda; family Cirolanidae; genus Bathynomus; species Bathynomus jamesi. Next base: position 346,485 of record JAJOZX010004475.1, read on the forward strand.
GCGACTAGGACCAGACTGTAACGTCGTTCGTGCCCATCACCCCTTCACCCGAGCGACTAGGACCAGACTGTAATGTCGCTCGTGCCCTCTGCCCCTCACCCCTGCCCGTGCGCTCTGTGCCTGCGCTCGTCTCAACCTCCACTCCTTCGTTGGTAACTTGTCGTCTTGCTTGTACGTCAGCAAGCATAGGAGAAGATGCCTGACGACGCTGGTGCCATCTCCCACTTGAGCGTAAAGCTCCCCGTCTTCTGGCCGGGTGATCCATTTATTTGGTTCCACCAAGTGGAATCACAATTCAACTTGGGAAGGATCACCGCTAGCAGGACGAAATACGATCATGTTTTGTCCTCTCTACCAGCGAGCATCATCTCTGAAGTCCGTGACGTCATCGTATCTACTTCCACGAGTGAGGACCCGTACAACGATCTGAAGTCTGCCATCCTGTGCCGCACCACTGTCTCCGAGCGTGAGAAACTACATCAGTTAATCTCAAAAGAAGAACTTGGAGACCGTAAGCCCACTCAAATGCTGAGGGCTATGCAGTGCGCTCTAGGCGAACGCGCACAAACCTTCGATAAGGACATCTTTAGACAGTTGTTCTTGCAGAAACTTCCTCCATCAGCTCAGCGTGTCTTGGCCACTATGGATCCTGCTACTCCAGTTGATAAACTAGCAGAAACTGCCGACAAAGTAGTGGAGATTGACACAGCTCCGGTCAACAACGTGAACACACAATCGGAACTGGAGTTGAAAGTGGAAGAGTTAAGTCAACAACTCAACCACGTTTGTTCTCTGCTACAAAATCAACGGCAAAGAAGCCATTCTCGGTCAAGATTTACGAAGAGGCATCGTTCGAGTTCCGGGAAGATCTGCTTCTACCACTCGAAATTTGGAAAGAAGGCTAGGAAGTGCATCTCCCCTTGCAATTTTTCGTCGGAAAACCCCAGCAGCGAGTCCTAATGGCGTCTAGTACTCGCACTGCCAACCTGTTATTCATAAAGGACAGGAACTCTGGTGTCAATTTCTTGATCGATACCGGAGCGTCAGTCAGTGTATTCCCTCAAAAATCTGGTCATACGCACTCGGAATCTCCGCCTCTATACGCTGCTAACGGTTCACGCATACCCACGTACGGTACTCAGTCGCGTGAACTAAACTTGGGCCTTCACCGATCCTTCAAGTGGATTTTCATCTGTGCTCAAGTGCAGCATCCCATAATCGGCGCTGACTTCCTCCAGCATTTCAAACTCCTGGTGGATCTTGACAAGCGACGCTTATGCGACCAGGCCACACTGCTTTCTGTTCTTGCCAAACAGGTTGCCCTTCCGGACGCCTCGAACTCTGCACTTTCCCTCGTTCCCCCTAATTCCATGTACCAGTGCCTTTTCCAGCGATATCCAGGAATTCTTCAACCTATGCAGATGGGTGATACCATTAAGCACACCATTACCCATCACATTACAACAAAAGGTACCCCTGTGTTTGCAAAACCCAGACGTCTTGCCCCGGACAAACTGAAAGCTGCCAAATCGGAATTCCAGCTTATGATAGATCTTGGGATAATAAGACCTTCCAAAAGCAGTTGGTCCTCTCCCCTACACCTGGTCCAGAAGAAGTCAGGAGACTGGAGACCATGTGGGGATTACCGGTTTTTAAATTCGACAACCATCCCGGACCGATATCCGGTACCAAATGTCCAAGACTTTACTTCTCTTCTTCACGGCAAATCTATCTTCAGTAAAATAGATCTCGTTAAGGCTTTCCACCACATTCCCGTAGAGCCTTCGGATATTCCCAAGACTGCAGTTTGTACACCATTTGGGTTATTCGAATTTTTGAAGATGCCGTTCGGGCTACGGAATGCTGCGCAAACCTTTCAGAGGTTTATAGATGAGGTCACCAGAGGCTTAGACTTTGTTTATGCTACATCGATGATTTGCTTGTGGCCAGCTCAACGGAAGAGGAACATAAGGAACATCTTTCACTCCTCTTTCAACGCTTAGAACAATACGGTGTTACTATTAATGCATCTAAGTGTGTGTTTGCACAGCCAACCTTGGAATTTCTTGGTCACACGATTTCGCAGCACGGAATTACCCCCTTCAGGACAAGTGTGAAGTGATAAAAAATTACCCTATGCCAAATAATCAGCGTGAGTTACGTCGGTTTCTAGGTTTGGTAAATTATTACCACAAGTTCATTAAAAACTGTGCAGTGTTCTTGCTCCTCTACACGCTATGATCACACACAAACGCAAGGTAACGAAATTGGTATGGTGTAGCGATAGTTTACAGGCGTTCGACAATGCCAAAAATGCTATCAATAGTGCATTGTCTTTGTCATTTCCTATCAGTGATGCCCCCCTAACTCTGACGGTCGATGCATCAGATGTTGCGATCGGTGGAGTGTTGGAACAAACCATTAACGGTCAACAAGCACCCATCGCGTTTTACTCGAAAAAGCTGCAGCCAGCCCAAACGCGTTATAGTGCTTTCGGACGTGAACTTCTTGCTATTTACTTAAACGTGAAGCATTTTCAAATTTCCTTGAAGGCCGAGAGTTTTGTGTTTTTACCGACCACAAACCTTTGGTCACTGTCTTCAATAAAAACAGCTGTAACCACTCTCCCAGAGTCATCAGGCAACTCGATTATATCTCGCAATTTACCACAGATATCCGCCACATCAAGGTGTCTTGAACACTCCAGCGGATGCACTTTCAAGAATAGAGATTACTTCTGTTACCCTCAGCTCTACACTGTGGAATGCTATTGCACAGGATCAAGATAAGGATACGGAACTACAAGACCTGCTCAGAGAAGACTCCACTCACTCACTTTCCCTCAAGAAAATGAGTATGCCAGGATTGTCTGTGCCCCTCTATTGCGACGTATCAACAGCTGCTATTCGCCCTTATGTCCCTCCATGTCACAGAAAAGCAGTCTTCATGGATCTTCATAAGCCCTCCCATCCTGGTATCCGTGCTTCGCAACACCTGGTTGCCTCTCGCTTTGTTTGGCCCTCGATGCGGAAGGATGTCAAACATTGGACCAAAACGTGCCTTGCCTGCCAGCGTGCAAAGTCCAAAGGCACACCAGGTCCCCCTTTGACGCATTTCCGCCCCCATCCCAGCGATTTGAGGTAATTCATGTAGACATTGTTGGCCCTCTTCCAGTGATTCAAGGCCAACGTTATCTGCTCACCTGTCTCGACCGCTTTTCCAGATGGCCTGAAGCCATCCCACTTCCTGATATCCAAGCGGACACTGTTGCAAGAGCCTTTCTTCATGGATGGGTATCAAGATTTGGATTGCCGACAAAAGTCATCACTGACCAAGGTCGCCAATTTGAGTCTTCGCTTTGGAAGAAGTTTACCAGCTTGTTGGGTACAGTACATGCGCATACCTGTGCGTATCATCCGCAAGCTAACGGCCTCGTCGAACGCTTCCATCGCCAGCTGAAGTCATCCCTTATGTGTCACGAAGACTCCCATTGGATGGATAAGCTTCCACTCGTGTTGCTTGGTATTCGCTCTGCATTTAAGAGTGATCTGAAGACTACAGCGGCTGAACTAGTCTATGGAACAACACTGCGGCTACCAGGTGGCTACTTCACTGCAGGGGATAAGTCATGTGATCCTACGGACTTCGCTCAAACACTTTCCTCTCACATGCAGTCCCTTCAGCCTGTTCCCCCTCGATGACTAGCCAACAGAACATCTTTGTTTCCCCAGCCCTCCAGTCTTGCACCCACGTTTTCGTTCGTGTACCTCTCCCAAAACGGCCTCTCCAATGTCCATATGACGGACCCTATGAAGTTCTCCGACGTACGCGCAAATCATTCCTCATCCAGCGCGGTTCCAGGTCGACAAGGTTTCTATCGATCGTCTTAAGCCTGCGTTTTTGGAATCAACCTTAAGCGAGGTACATGTAGCTACCAAAAAGGTCCAGGGAAAATCTGTGTCGTTCGGAACTCTTTGAACTTCCTCTCTGGTGGGGGAGTGTGTAGTGAATACTCTTATTTTAGTTTCAAGATAAATGTTAATTTTACGTCTTGAATTTCGGAATAGTATAAATTCATTTAAATTAGTTACCCCATTATAATTCAATTGTGAACCACATTAATACTAATTTTATGTATACTATATTATTTATTGTATGTAAACATAATTAATTATATATCACAATTGTCAGTTAATTATTTATATCAAATATTTATTTTAATCTAATACCATGTCCATTTTACAAATAAATAATAGAAAACCAAGGGTTATATTTCCACCTTTGGTACTGTCGCAGTTTCGCCTAACGGACTCAATACGGCTAGTGAGATAATCACTGGTTGGCACTTAACCAGCGGCAGTGTTATGGCTACATCAGGTTAACCTATACCGGATAGATGCGCTACGGTCCCAAGCCGTAGCTTGCCTAGTCCAACGACGACGACCGTAAACCAACAACTAGTACAGTTCCCGTCACTTCGCTGACGGTTAGACAGGCTAAACTACAAAAAAAGAACCCAGCCGTGAAAATTTTGAGCTTCACATTGTGTCAACATTTCTGAATCTGGTATCTCCCAAAACCTCCTCACCCCCATTCATACAACTTGGGGGCTAACCCCCTCCCCCATTACCCCCACCCCTCCCCCATTACCCCCACCCCCACCCTCCCCATTACCCCCACCCCCACCCTTCCCCATTACCCCCACCCTCCCCATTACCCCACCCCCACCCTTCCCCCATTGCTAAACTACAGAAAAGAACACAGTCATGAAAATCTTGAGCTTCACATTGCCGCCCGTAATACAATTTCTGAATTTTTTTCTCACAATTTTTTCTCACAATTTCTGAAAGTGTGACGGACAGACGGACAGACAGACAGACAGACGGACAGCTTATTATTAATATAGATTAGGGATGCAAGGGAACTTGGTTCCAGCCGGAACTTAATTTTTCGCAGTTGAATTTGAAATATGATTAGGCCCATAATAAAAGACATTTCTTTATGAATTTATTACATATTAATTCATTTTTCAGACCTTAATATTTCATATACGGTGTGTGTGTGTGTGTGTGTGTGTGTATATATATTGAAACAGACTAGTTTTCACATCAAACCCAAACGAATACGTCTTCACTTTATTGCTTATGTAACTTAAACATGTCCATATGCTGTACATCAGCAAAATATCTTCTATTTGGTATCATATCTTGGCTGAAGGTGGGCAATTACTGTAACTCGATAAAGCCTCGATCTTCTACAATGGTAAAAAGCTGATTGTCCACAGCAATCACGTTTATAATTTTGTGATGAATATCAATGGCTCGTTCATCATTAATATTCCAAATCTTTTTTTTTATTAAAGCTCTCTTCCAGAGACATTTGGCGTTCCATTGCAGCCAGTTTCTTTTGTTTTGGGGTGGTTGAACATCTTCATTCTCTGCCGCTTTGGATTTTTTTGAATTTGCTTCTTCATTCTCTCTATATTAAAGCGTATGTTTTGCTTTCATATGCTTATGTAATGGTGTGGTACTAAAGTTTTTAGGAAAACAACCTTTCCCACCTCTCATTATGCCCTTTTTACATAATTTGCATTCTGCAACTTCATCAGCTTGATCTTCTACAGAAAAGAAATTCCAAATAGAGGACATAGTGCTTCTGTATTAATCAATGGGTAATGATAATATCATGTGATAAAAAATTGAGCTCTATATGTATTATTTAAAAAGGACTGTATAGAAAATTTAGTTTAAACTTCAAATGATATCTGAAAAAAAACGAATTTGATTTATCATTACTGTACTAAATAACACCCAGGGCTGCCAGCTTCTTATAATATACCGTATTCACTAAAAATTATTCCACAGCTATATTAATAAATGTACACCTACATAATATAACTAGGCCTATATAGAGCTATAAAAGAGTAACCGGCCGGTTACTTTTTAAAGTTCCAGTCAGTTCCGGTTCCGGTGCATCCCTAATTATGATTACAGTCAGTGCTTAATTTGTAAATGAAAAAAGTGGAACGCAGGTGAAGCCCTCACAGTTAGGGGGTCTGGGGGAGCGCTATAAGCTCCCCCAGCGGGGTCCGGGGCGGCGCCCGGAAACCAACGCATTTTAAGCGCTTTTTCTGCGAAAACTGCGCAACATGCAAATGAAAGTTCTTCGAATACAGCATTATTTTAAAGAAAAAGTTAGACTGTGGTTGCAACAACTAAGTGAAATGTTATTTCATCCAAGTGAAACAAAATATTATATGTATTTGAAACAAAATAAAATTGCTTTAGTTACATGCTATTGCTATATATAGGAAGTTGATAGAATAATCACATTAATTTCCACACACACTCCAAACTTCTTTCTGCTTGATCGACTAGTTTTCGCTTTCTACTGTCTGTATTTCGTTGGATTTTAAATTACGAAATTACGTTGCTGACCTTTTTAGTAAAATAAAAACCTTTTTTTTTAATTACGTTTTAAAATAAAAGTACCGGAACGGCGTTCCGGAGCGTTCCGTCACAAATTAAGCACTGATTACAGTATACAAAGACATCAATCATAACCAGAATCAGTTACTGTATGTTCTGTTCTTGTAATTTCTTTTTAAAGAAGGTATTTTTATCAGGTACAACTTTGTCATTTTTGGGGGGTACTGAAAACTGATCATAGTGAGCTCTCAATGTTTCAGATATTTCTTTTAAATAGTTGGTTAGTTCATTATTTTCTTTTCTTTAAGGATCCGATAGTGGCGCGCGTTGTTGGCTTCCTTTTCGTGAAGTCACAAAAGTATTTTAGGTTTTCCTTTATTACTTCTATTGCATCTTCCTCTTCCCTCTCTGAATGACCCTTAATTAGAGCTTGTATTCTCCAGCTTTCCTTGTGTCATTTTTCTGGCATTGTTGTCTATGCAATTTATTAATTTTCCAGCTATTCTCTTTCTTTTGCGGAATATTGTCCACTTTTATCTCTCAAAATAATTCCTCTTTCTCTTCGGCTATTTTCTGAAAATATTTTCCTAAAAATTACAGGGACTTTTCTTCAAGGTTATTTGTATTTTTTCAGTTGTTTTACCCTTAAAGACTACTTTCTAGGTTCTTTTTAGGCATCAATTAAGTCGTTCGTGAATACCAAGTACATGCAGTTATTTTTTCTCCGTGTTATGTTATTTTTTGCGTTAACAAATTCGTTTGTTTGAGCTATCAGCATTTTTGTTCGTTCCGGGTTTTTTCTTGTGCTCCCTTATCCTGGTTTAAACATATATTTCTTCTCGCCTTTTTACATTTTATAAATGGCAAATTAAAATCTCCACAATCACATTGGGGATGGATTGGGGAGCTTAAGACTTTATCAGGTTTCTGATCTCAGTAATGGTATCAGAGGATTTTGCAGTATATACAGTATATGACTATTAGTACCATATATATATATTACACACACCGTGCATGGAACAGGGAATTCTCCTGGGAAAATTAAATCCACTATAGTTCGAATAAGTAATGGTAAATGACAAATACGATAATTTTTCTTTTCATGATGTTACCCCGACGTGGGCAACGGGTCACTCGCAAAGAGGCCCCAAATATAACTTCCCTCACCAGCTATCTGCAAAGCAGATAGGATCCAGCTTTGGGACAGGATCTAGGGTTTACAGCTACACCTAGCCTATTATATTCAGGATCTCAATATACACAAGAAACTCGTTGCACTATAGTATTTGTCATTTACCATTACTTATTCGAATTATAGTGGATTTAATTTTCCCAGAAGAGTTCCTTGCTCCATGTACGGTCTGTGTGTAATATAAAAGATCTCAGGGGACCATTCTAAGTTCAAAATATATATATTATATATATATATATATATATAATACTTGTTAAACAAGGAATTATTTCAATCTTCCATTAATAAATATTCGCATTTTCATCATTATGGAAATTAATTAGCCTAAAAATAAACTTTTTTAATAAGCTCTCTTAATTACTAGGGGCAGCACTCACTATATTTTGCCCCACCCTTTTTTCTTAGCTAAATAATAGGCCATGGGGCGGAAATGTCTTTTGGGCCGTAAGTTTGAACTTTCTGCGCTTGACATAACCGGATTTTTCCAGTTTGAACCTCCCTTCCTTGTATAAAACCGCTTTTAAACGCCCTTGTATAAAATCGATGGTTAATGCAGTTTCGAAAATGGCGTCTGACAGTGATGTGCGTCGTAAACAGAGAGCTGTTATCGAATTCTTAATCGCACGATAACGCAACACCACACAACAGTTTGCAAACAAGAGAGACCATCACAAAAATGCGCTTGACTGTGTTACCCCACCCTCCATACAGCCCGGATCCGGCACCTTCAGACTTCGATTTGTTTGGGCCAATGAAGGACGCTATTCGTGGAAGAAATTTTCAGTGTGACGATGAAGTTGTTGAGGAGGTTAAGAGGTGGCTCCAGCGAAACCCAGCGGACTTTTACCAGCAAGGAATAAAGGTCCTTGTTTCGAGGTGGAGGAAAGCCATAGAAAAGGATGGAGACTATGTGGAAAAATAAAAACTTGTAAAAAAGGTATGTAACTACTTGTGTATACTTGTGTACAAAATTTCTGAAACTTACAAGGAAACGTGGAAAGAAAAAAAAAGCTGGGGCAAAATATATTGAGTGGCCCTCGTATTAATATTCTTTTTTAAACTATATTCTGTTCGGTGAAAAGAAAAATTCAAACTCTCCAAAATATTTCGAATTAGTGGTTTTTGAACTTTTTCGAGTTTATTTGAAATAACTTCTTTTTTTTTGTTATATAACTTGAAATTGCCTTAATTTAGAAATATAACTTTTTTCATTTTTATTTTTTTGTTTATTTTTTCACTTTCACATTTTATGTTTTATTTTATTTTTATTTTTTATTTTATTTTTCGGAACGACAGGTACACAGGACGCCCCCACCCCACCCCGGTGCAAAAATTGCAATTTACAAGAAACAAACCTGAAATCCAGTGTAACTTACTTGGCAAAAACAAACTTTCGAAGTAACAGATCCAAAATAACAACACTTCCAACTTCAGAAATAACATTTCCGAAAACTCCCGGCACCCCCCTACCGCCTACCCCATAAAAAGAACAGAAAAATATTTATGAAATATTGAAAACGAAATACTTTGTTGCAGATCGGTTGGGCGTGGACTGTGTCATGGAAAGCGGGTGACTTGGCTTGTCGATGCATGGCCTTCTTCAGAACTTTCGGAATCTTTCTGAGCGGTTTTTTGCTGATCGTCATCAGCGTGGACAGGTACCACTCAGTATTACGGCCCTTGACGGTAACCGAAGCTAAGAAGAGGGTTCTCAGAATGCTGTGGATTGCCTGGCTTTTATCGGCTCTTTACTCCCTCCCTCAGGTTAGTCGTTTGCATGGTGGTTCAACAGCCTTCAATGGTTGACCACCATACATACATACATACGAGTTAGTGTGCTATTTATATTAAAAATTAAAAATTTACATTATCACACGTCAATCTTAATTATAAAGTAATTAACATTTTAAAATTTGTAATCATTTATCTCTGAAGATTTCGTTTCATTAATGTAAATGAAGTTGTTTCTAATTTACTTTCATCGAGTGTTAATCCTATTAAAGGCTTCGCCACTAAATTGGCTTTAAACCTTTATTGCGATGCAAAATTAATGTGAGGTGGATGCGGATATATATATATATATATATATATATATATATATATATATATATATATATATATATATATATATATATATATATATATATATATATATATATATTAGGGCCCTGCGAATCACAATTTTTTTTCGAATCGAATCTCGAATCAAATCATCCCAAACAATTCGAATCGAATCGAATCAACTCAACTGTACACCTATAGATTATAGGGTATATATACTGAATTAAGTTACAAATTAAACAGAAAATGGTTTCTTTATTTAGAGTGTTTCTACACACAATTAGTAATAAGCATAAAATTAGTTAAATCTTCTTAAGAACAAAGGACAAAGTAAATCCTTCTAAAAAAATGTATTAAGTATTTGATCATGAGGAGGAACAATGGTATTAAAGTATGATAAAAGTGTTATTGCACGAGAGATTGGTCTCAGTATATAGATTGAATTATAACCCAAGTAAAAAGAAGTGTTTATTTATGAAAGTGTTCTTCAAAACATCACTGATGTTGTTTACTGGACTTAATGGAGATTCGGAAATATCGAATCGGAGCCTAAGCTAACGAATCAAATCGAATCCTCTCTCCCGACTCGAAATCAAATCGAATCTCGAAGCTTCGCAGGGCCTAAAATATATAATATATATATATATATATATATATATATATATATATATTAGCAAAAATTTCCCCACTTAAAACTAAACTAGCAATTTTCAAAGGCGAAGTTTTTCGAAAACATCTTCCTTCTTCGTTCGGGTCGAGACTATGAAATTTTTTTTAAAGATATTATTTTCACGAAATTATACAGGGTGTACATAAAGTCAGGATCTATTTTTGTGAAGCACTTGGAAATTATATGGAATTCAATCATAAAATGATAAAGTGGTAACATTTATTAAATAATTAAGAGTAGGATTCGACGTGACGCCCATCAGTATCCCTGCACAGCTCAAATCGTTCCGCAGCATTTCTAAACACATTCTGGAGCATTTGCGGGGTTATGTTATCTGCAGCAGTTCGTATACGTGTACTTAAGTTTTCAAGACTCGTAATCTTCGTCTGATAGACGTGCGATTTGATAAAGCCCCATGCAAAGAAATCTAAAGGGGTTAAATCTGGTGATCTCGCTGGCCAAGGTCTGTTGCTTCCGCGTCCGATCCAGCGATTTGGAAACGTCCATTTAGATAACCCTGAACAATTTTGGCATAGTGACAAGGAGCACCATCATGTTGATAGACGACGGTACTAACAATCCTATCCCCGTCGTCTATCAACATGATGGTGCTCCTTGTCACTATGCCAAAATTGTTCAGGATTATCTAAATGGACGTTTTCAAATCGCTGGATCGGACGCGGAAGCAACAGACCTTGTGTTGCGAGATCACCAGATTTAACCCCTTTAGATTTCTTTGCATGGGGCTTTATCAAATCGCACGTCTATCAGACGAAGATTACGAGTCTTGAAAACTTACGTACACGTATACGAACTGCTGCAGATAACATAACCCCGCAAATGCTCCAGAATGTGTTTAGAAATGCTGCGGAACGATTTGAGCTGTGCAGGGATACTGATGGGCGTCACGTCGAATCCTACTCTTAATTATTTAATAAATGTTACCACTTTATCATTTTATGATTGAATTCCATATAATTTCCAAGTGCTTCACAAAAATAAATCCTGACTTTATGTACACCCGGTACATAAGTCCATAATCTGGCATAGACAGGGAAAGGTAGTGAAGTGGGAACTAGGACCTAGTGGGACTCGAACCTCCGTTGCGTGGTTTCAAAGTCGTACTAGTTCTTAAATTCCCATTTTAACGTCTTTCCATCTTAATTTCGTGTCGTTATTGCACTTGTATGCATTTACTGACTTATGTATTTGATGATGGTGTCTTTGCTAATTTGCCTCAGCATGCTAAAAAAAAATAATATTCTCAATAAATTAAACAATATCATTCCCTTTATTAATGTCACACTAATATATGAAAAAGATTAAAAAAATTTCCTTTGTAAATGTTCTAGTAAAAAGAGTTCCTTTAAAAAAACCACTATTTACTGTTTTCAGAAAAAATGCGTATCCCAACATTTCAAGTGCATTGGTTTTCCGCTCATTTTATCCCTACAAAAAAAAGGAATTTTAATTGCCAGATTTTTCGAGAACATTAAAAATTTACAGGCCAAAATTATCAGATTCCAAGATCGAATATATCTAAACAATGTCTACACAATTGTGATCTCCAAAAGTTTTTGCTACAGGATCGTTTCAACAAGTTCAAAAAGGTTCTATAACCAAATCAAGAGTCGTGGTGCTGATTTTGCCATTTACTTTTCAAAATCAAAAAGTTAATTTCCTTGCGATTTTCAGACTGCTTCTAAAGCATTTCTTTTCTGACATTTCCATTCTCATTTGCTGTCCGGAAGTGAGATGGAACAAAGGTAGTAATCCATACTTGAGAAAGAATGTGACTCCCATTCGTATTCACGGTAAAGGCGCAAAATAAACATGACTAATACTTCCTAACCTAACTGAACTTAACCTAACTTAAATTTAGCCTAACCTGACCTAAACCAAAGTGGTAAAGCCATGGAAAAGAATAAGAATGTACTGAAATGGGAACAGATGAATTTGAGAATTGCCTCCCTTCAGATTCTCATTCTTGGTGCCCGAATGAAATGTAAATAACATTTAGTGGGAAGATACCTTTCTGAAGTACCTTGCACTGCCTGCAATTCATTACGTAAAGATCGTACCTCTGACAAAAAAAATATTGGTATTTATTGGTATTGGTATTTGGTAAATTTCCTTGCAACAGTTGCCATAAGCTTTATAAAGGTAAAACAAATGATTTCCAAGGAAGACTGGATCAAACTGAGCCTTCCATTTACATATAGAATTGACAATGGCTATAATACCAATGTTAATGTTACGTACCCAAGTTTAAAAATATGGAAGGGTAGGAAAGAAAGGAAGGAAATTAGTTGAATTAATTCTTATAAAAATACAGTAAATATTAATGAATGACCAAGAGCAGATTGTACAGCACCTACTTGTATCCTTGATCGACTTGGAGATAGGCCCAACGTTTGGGACTTATTTCTCACTACTCATCCTTTTTCTTACTCTACAACCTGAATTTTGTGTATATATATATATATTTGTAAATAAAAAATACTGAAGTTATTTTAATCACCATTATTATTATTATTATTATTATTAAGAAGGACTCCATGAAAATCTATTAAAAAAAGGCCCAACGTTTCATCCCTCTCTAGAGAGACTTTCGCCACTAATTTTCGGGATATGGGTCTTAATTTCTTCAGTTCCATGCATTATATTTTGGGTATTTCGCGCATAATAACACAGTGATATGAACGTGTTGAGGTCTTTCAAGGTAGGAGAAAGAGAAAGAATAGCAAGGGGAAATAGAGTATTATGAAATAATGGAAGGAATAATGGAGACCCGTATATTTACAGTTATGAAGTACAATAATATGAAATAAATGAGGCATCATCATACAGGGTGTCTCAAAAGTCACTATCTATTTTGAAAAATAATGGGAATTACGAAAAACTGGTTTAAGACATGAAAAATATATTTATTTCAAAGTAAGTGCCACAAAAAATTAGTGCTATTTATTTATCTGTCTCCACATGGCGACCATCAGTGTCTCTACAGAGCTCAAAGCGATAAGTTGTTTCCCGGAACACACTTTCCAGCATTTGAGGTGTTATTTTCTGAACTGCATCGGTAATACGATTTCGAAGTTCGGCTACATCACTAATTCTTCTACCAGTGTACACCTTAGACTTAATGAAACCCCAGGCGAAAAAATCTAATGGTGTTAAATCGGGTGAACGTGCTGCCCATGGTTGTGTTCCTCCACGACCAATCCAGCGACCGGGGAAGCGTCTGTCAAGATAATCACGTACAATTATTGCATAATGGCACGGTGCTCCATCCTGCTGAAAAACTACTGTGTCAAGAATGCCATCTGTAAGAAGTTGAGGTTCGAGGAATTGTTCAAGTATGTCAAGATAATAAACCAATTAACTTTTTTAAATACACAAATTTGCACCAGAAGTACATATCTTTATGCCAGCATATCATTTTAAAAAAACATCTAATGTCACCGAAATAGATAGTGACTTTTGAGACACCCTGTATAGGTCCATTAATAAAATGGAGTTTATCTCCCTTTCGTACAGGGAAGTAGGAAGGAGAAATGGAAGGGAAGCTGACTATTTTATATTACAGAGGAGAGCTTTAGAATCCTCTCCAGTAATTAAACTAACGCAGCAGAAGTAGTGAACACAACACGTAATCCAGTGAATTCAATCTTCACTCAATTGATTTATTATAAACTCAGTGTGACGTCATTCGTTAATACCTTTATTAATAATAACCTTTATTAATAATAAAATAAATAATTTTTTTTTCAATTTACAGTGACGTGAATAATTATGAAGCTCGACTATTTATTTTATTTAATTTGGCCCTTAAGCTTTAGGCTTTACTTGGCTCTTATTAAAAATAAGCAGTTAGTTGTTATAAATTAATAATAATAAATAAGTAAGTAAATAAGTATAATTAATTGTTAAAACATGTTGGGCTCTTCCAACCGCAATCTTACATCTGTTTACTGTCCTGTTGCTGCAGTTCGGCCTTTGGATCCTCCCAAGAGGAAGCGCCTTTGGGACTTTGGCGCCGCTGATGAGCGCATCACGGAGGTGATTCTCTCGGGCATGCGACCGTACATTTGATATTCTTTTCCTAGTACAAATGCAAAAAAAAACCTTGTTTAACTTAACTTTTTCTAATGCTATCCACAACAAAGAGAAGACTTTCAGAAGCTTATATTTCTGGCCGGAATCAAGCAAAATCTGTTCTACGACTCGCCAAAAATTCTTTCAAGAAAAAAATGTGAAAACCTATCTCATTTTAATTCTTCTTGCATTTTCTGGCACATTGCCAAGAACCTCTCCAACAACCTTACTACTTCTTCTTTCCCTCCCCTTTTCCATTCCGACGGCTCAATTACCGTCTTTTCTCCTGACAAAGCTAAACTCTTCGTTCGAACTTTCGTCTCCAACTCACCCTGGACGATTCCGTTGCTGTTCCTCCATCTCCTCCTCCCTCTAACTTAATTATGTCTGGAATTAGAATCTCTTCCAAATATATTTTTCTGCACCATCTTGGATTAATTCTAGGAAGGCATAGGTCCTAATGTTGTAACTCCTGTTGTTCTCAAGCATTGTGCTTCTGTGCTGACACCCTGTCTAGGCAAATTCTTTCGTCTTTGTCTTTCATCTGATACTTTTCCTTCCTGCTGGAAGTTCGTTTTCATTCAGCATGTTCCAAAGACGGGTGACCGCTCTCAACCATCCAACTATTGTCCAATTGCTTTGATTTCTTGACTTCCTAAAGTTTTTTATTCTCTCCTTAATCTTTCAAATCGTCAGTATGGGATCCGCAAGGGACGCTCTACTCGCGATCTTTCTGCATATCTCTCTGACTCTTGGTCATCCTCCTTTCGGGATTTCGGTGAAACCTTTGCTATTGTGCTCGACATATCAAAAGCTTTTGATAGAATCTGGGACAAATCATTAATTTCAAAACTGCCCTCCTTCAATCTGTGCCTTCATCTATAAATTCCTTTCTGTCTGATCTATAGCTGCGGTTGTAGATGGCCACTGTTCTTCTCCTAAAGCTATTAATAGTGGTGTTCCTCAGGGCTCTGTCTTCTCAACAACTCTCTTCCTTTTATTTATCAATTATCTATTAAGTCGACCTTCCTGCCCTATCCATTCATATGCCAATGATTTCACCCCTCATTTCTCCACCCGCTTCACAAAGCGTCCCTCACAACAGTCACTCTACGCTTCACGTGAGATTGCTATCGCGCACCTGACCTCTGATCTTTCTATTATCTCTGATTGGGAAAAAGAAAAATCTTGTGGTTTCCAATGCCTCAAAAACTCAGTTCCTCCATCTGTCTACTCGTCACAATCTTCCACACGACTATCCCCTTATCGTCAACAATATACAACTCAATTCTTCCTCTTCTTTTAACATTTTTGGCGTTTCCTTTTCTCGTGATCTTTCCTGGGAAGATCATATATAGTTTCTTTCCAAAACAGTTACTAAGAGGTTAGGTGTGCTGTACCGGCTCCGCAGATTCTTCACCCTAATTCACTTGCTGTCTCTGTACAAGGGTCTTGTCCGCTTTTGCATGGAGTATGCTTCTCATGTGTTCGGTGTCTCAACCCACACAGCTCTACTTGACCAGGTGGAGTCAAAGGCTTCTCATCAATATCCCGCCTCTTACTGACTGTCTTCAATATCTATCTCTCTTCGTCGCAATGTTGCCTCACTCTCTCTTTACTATCGCTATTGTAATGGTCACTGCTCTTCTGAACTCTCTAACTCTATGCCTCCTCCTTTATGGAGAGAGTGCAGTACCAGACTTTCTACACATTCTCATTCCTATTCTGTTGAACTCTCTAACACAACGGATAATAGGTATTTCCAATCTTTCATCTACTCAACCGGTCAACTCCGGAACAGTCTTCTTCAGTCCATCTTTCCCCCTGTCTAACTGTCTATGACCTCCAATCTTTCAGACGCAGGGTATCCAGGCATCTCGAAAACTTTGGACCTTGATTGTGGTTCTCTTCTGCTATGCGGGGAATGGGGGATCACGTTTTTGCGGACATTTGCCCTTGGTCCATCCTTCCTGCATAAAAATATATGAAAGACTCTCTTATTTAAACCAAACCTCCAGGCGAAAGCTTAATCAATTAAGCTTAATTAATTTTCTAAGCTTGTTTTATATTTCAAACCAAAAAAAAAAAAAAAAAATATAAAAAAAAAAATATATATATATATATATATATATATATACACACACAGTGTATATACAGTATACTGCTAAATGTTATGAAAACAGAAAAATATCTAGCGCAAGTGCCAAAGTTTATATTAATTAACGTTAGGCCTAAAGGCATTGAGCGGTGTCTCTCAACGTTTTTTTGTGGTGGCAACTCCATTTTGACCTAAAAAATTTGCACTCTCCTTTCCTAAAATAATGATGCAGCACATACTTCAACAATAAAAACAGCTCCCAAACTATTTCTCACATGACGTTGGAAAGCTTAGTAAGAAGTAGATCCTAATCCATCCAGGGAAAGGGTAAGTAGTGTTTGCTGAACTTGTAGGAAACCTATAGAGTATAGGATAAACTGATTGAAAGTTCTTCTGACAATACCCTACAGTTGTCATTTTCGTCAGAAGAAATGTACATTTTGGATGGTACGGAAAAGTAAGTATCCAGAAGTGGTGTTTGAAGCACTGAAAGTTTTAATTCCATTCGCGACTTCATACTTATCCGAACTGGACTTCTCATTAATGGTTGCAATTAATTGAGCAATGAAATTGAGTGTGTTATTTTCTGTTTCCGTTTAATCAATATTCAACCCAGTGGTGGGCAAAAAGTAATCGATTACAAATAAAAATTACTGATGTCTGAAAAGTACCTAAACGTATAAATAGAAATTACTTCTCTGGATTACCACTGATTCAACCGAATATAACAAAGTTTACAAATGAAAGCAGGCGCAGGTATATCATGAAAGACATAGATTAATAGTTAAGATCAATATGACTAACAGAAAATAATTTCAAAGGAATATAAAGGACGCCAAACAGCCCTACGAGGCTGTCAGTTTAAGACGGTTAAAAGATGTAACAAATTTAAAAACAAATGAAAGTTTTAAAGCAAAACAAAGAAAAGAGGTTGAAAAAAGGTAGGGAAATTTAGAGGTAAGTGAAAACTGTAACATTACAAGAGTTTTTCGCCTATCTGATTTTACATTCTGTCATTTTCGCTGAGAAAAAATAAACTTCGTTTTTTACATGTTGGCTGAATTTTTTGGCTGAGCACTGGAAACCCCTCCCTCGCCCCCATGCCCACTGAACACTTTTCGCGACCCTCAGGTTGAGAAATACTGCCTGGGAGATATCTAATACAGTATATTAAACTTCTCTTTTTAATAGTTAGTAACAATCAGCGACAGGAAAGTATGCCATATTCAACCATTGAAAATATTCGCGCAGACTTCCAGGACCGATTCAATCGTGCAGTTGCTTTTAAAAGGAGCTGCACGATTAATATATATATATATATATATATATATATATATATATATATATATATATATATATATACACACACAGTAGTTGTTTACATTTTCAAACTGTTTAAATTTAGGACACTTCCACACAATGACCACCATTCGTCGCTACACTATGTATTTGATGCTCAAACTTCATTGGAGCATTAGCAAGATGCTCCTGTAGAATGGATCCAATAGCCTCTGATCCTTTGACGGAATTCTGACAAATATTTGGGTCTGTCATGATACACAAGTGTTTTAACATAATCCCGTAGATAAAAGTCCAAAGGGGTTAAGTCGAGTGATCGAGGTGTTCTGTCCAGCGCTGAAACACATCAACATGAACGGGATTCACCTAGTGATGTGAGTCGTTTTTTATTGTGTCGTTTTTTTTGTTTTTTTTGTCGTTTTTTTTGTTTAAAACGAAGGTAGTCTGTTTTTTTGTTTTTTTTGTTTTTATTGTTTTAAACTTATTCCATATTTTTTTTCCTTTAATCTAATAAGTATATTAGTATTACCTATAATTTACTATACTACCATGCTTATACGGTTATACCTAGTATATATATATATAGTCATCTTTTAGAAAAATTGAATCACGCAAAAAGTATATAATAGAAAGGAAAAACAAACCCTCATTTTTTATATGTATATATTTTTTAACTAGAACATAAAACATTCTTCCTCGTTTCAAACAATATACATAATTGTGATTGGCAAGAGTACCAGTATATATATTCCAGATAGAAAAGGAAAATATTCACCTCTTTTTGAACCTTTTTGTTAACCTACATTTCCATGGAAGAATCATCACTAGATTGGGTAGAGCATATATGCTAGTTTCAATATCACAGGTACTGGTATAATATCCATAATACTGGTATAAAACAAGATATAATTGTGATTGGCAAGAATACCAGTATATATATATATATATATATATATATATATATATATATATATATATATATATATATATATATATATATATATATATATATATTCCAAATAGAAAAATAAAAAAAATATAAATATTCATCTCTTTCTTTAACCTTTGTGTTAACCTAATGCTGTTTAACTTTCATTATCTGATTCTATTTCCATTGAAGAATCATTATCACTAGATTGATTAAAGCAAATAGTTTCAATATCACAGGTACTGGTATTTATTGCAGATTTGGATGTTGACGAAGCCAATGTAGCACCATGTTTTACTTCACTTTCTTGGAATTTTGCATTTTGAGATATAAATACTAGCTTTGCTGCTCTGTCTGTGCTTAATTGGTTTCTTTTGGCTGTATGGATATTACTGTATGTGCTAAATGATCTCGGAGGTAATGAAAGGGCGAAATAGAGGTGTATGAGTTTGTGTAGGTATATATGTGAGTATGTATGCGTATGTATCTGGAATTCTGGATGTATGCATGTGTATGGGGTATACAATAGATATAAATGTGTATATAAGTATTTATGTATATATTGGTATATATGTATATGGGTGTATGTGTATGTATATATATATGGATGGTCTCGTGGGGGGGGGGGGAATATGTCATCGCGGGTCTAAAGGATAGTTAAGTGGGAGATTCAAAATCCGAGGCATGGATGGGAGAGTCCTGGGAAGGTTGGACAATGGGCAGTCATCTCCCAGCCAGTGTTCTCGCAAGTTTAATGGATCTCAAGATACAAGACTTTCAGTGCAAGAAAGAGGCCAGTTTTTTCTGTAAATAGGCTGAAAAGGACATTCTATACTGGTACCATATGGCCTATTTTATTATTTATTTATTTATTTTTATAATATATATCATTGCAAAAGTATACCTTATAATTAAATTGGCAATATCTATATTAATTATTAAAAAAAACAAAAAAAAAAAAAAAAAAAAAAAACAAAAAAAACGACAAAAACAACAAAAACAACAAAAAACAAAAAAAACGGTTTTTTTTACATCACTAGATTCACCAAAAGTTAACGTTTGGTGTCCATGTCACGTAACTGCATAATCAATTATTTTTTCTTTAATGATTGTACCGTGACTGGAATCAATTATTTATCTTAATATACTGCAGACATTTTTTCTTCTCCAACTAAGGGCTACTGGTTGTGAGCATCACACGACGCGCCTCTCTCTTCGAAGAAAACCTTAGTGGCACGTTAGATCTCATCATGTAACAACACTGTAACAGGCCCCATTGGCTTGGTGTCATTCACCTAACTTTATATAAAGACTTTCATTTCGTCGAGCGTTATTATAATATTGAAGTCATTATTCAAGTGAATATTTATATATTTCAACTGAACTTTGCATTCATTCTGTCAACTTGCATTCAAACAACTGCAACGTTTATTTCGCTCTCATATATAATTTATTTTGTTTAATAAAGAAAGAAAACTCACTCTATTAATCTCCTGATTAATAGCATTATTTGCAAAGCTGGGCACTTGCGGTTTTTTTGCGGTACTGCGGTACTGCGGTACTACCGCACTACCAAACCGGTACCGCATAACGCAGTACCGCAAAGGATCGCTGACAGTACAGCCTGTACTTTCAGCGATCCTTTGCGGTACTGCGTTATGCGGTACCGGTTTGGTAGTGCGGTAGTACCGCAGTACCGCAGTACCGCAAAAAAAACCGCAAGTGCCCAGCTTTGATTATTTGATATGAAAAGATCTGGTGACCTAGCCTGAAGCAAACATAATTAACATTATTATTAGTATAATATTGCCAACGTGGCTCAATAATATATATATATTAAAGGAGGAGGAGGAGCAGGATCAATGCATGATACATCTATTGAATTCACATTCAAAAACGTTTCGGAAGCTTTCCTCCTTCTATGGTCAGTGTCTATAAGTAAAATTATGATCAAAATTTTTTATATATAAAATGGTCCTATATAAATACATTAATAGTATAATCAAGGCTATAAATATTTAAAACTGTTAAAAAGTTCAAAATTAAAATTTAAAAAATAGAGTAAAGTTTGTACTTAAAGTTTTTGTGCTTACATTAATGTGGTAATTCTTGAGGTTTTTGGTATTATTTTCATAAATAAAGGGAGACTATTTATTTATTTCTAGGCATGCTGCAACGGTAACTGAACTAGCAATAAAGACGAAACAGACTGACAAACTGTATGAGTACATAAGGTTGCTGACACACACACACACACACACACACACACACACACACACACAAAACGGCAATGTACTGTAACTCTTACGTTGTTAATCAATGTTAATAACGTATCGTACGCTAAGAAAACGTTACAGAAACTAATATACAGTGTTTCAAAAGCCCGGAATCGTAGAAACACATTTAATTTTCAATTATACGAGTATATATGAGACGCTTCGGACCACAAACTGCCAAGCGCCAAAATTAAAAAAATGGAGAAAATGCAGTTAAAGTTTGGCAACTTGCAAAATGCCATAACTTGTGAACCAAAACGATATTTGATTGCTTTCGACCATACGTACAGGTTCACAATCTGCTCCCTGACTCACCCACGGGAGAGAGGAAGGGTGGGGAAATATAGTGGTATAAATAACACAATTCTGACCTCACTGGCGCTTGGCAGGTTGTGGTCCGGAGCGCCTCACATTAAAAATATTTCCTATGATTTTGGACTTTTGAAACACCCTGTATAATGGGAAGAATAATTATAGGCGTCCCCAAATATGCGTATTTAAACTGAAATTAATTAATTCCATTTCTTTATTATCTCACATCATGAATATAAATATGTACCAAATGACATAAAATGATCCAAAAACAAAGAAATTTTCCCATTATAATTTAAAATTAATGGAATAATTTTTTTTTTTATAAAACAGCGTATTTAAAATATATATATATATATATATATATATATAATATATAATATATATTTTATAATAATAATACTGAAGTGATTAGAATTAAGAACAAAAGTCGGAATAACGATTCTTGATTGATGGTTTATGTTGAGTAGGTTTGCGTAGTGATGCAAAGTGTTGGTTTTTTTTGGTTTTTTTTTAACGTTTTATTTTTAATGTTAGTCAAAAGTGATTTTATTTCAAATATAAACCTAAAAATGGTTAAATAAGGTTAAATAAAACCCCATCTTTTCGCATACATTATGATCATATTAAATTTTACTGTTCAATGTATGTACTTTAATTGACTCCGGCTACTAAAACAAATTGGTACTTTGCTAATAGTAAAATGCTAAGTACAGTAATTACTGTTGCATATTATATGTACAGTACAATGTACAATTAATTTTGCTACAAACATTTGTTAATTGTATATCAGTAATTACTTTAATATGATCTATCATGGTATACTTGGGATTTTCAATATGGCATCTTTCCTCCCCTTGATTACCACTAATAAAAAAAACCATTGAAAATACTGTATTAGATATCCTCATGGACAGTATTTTTTGACTTGGGGGTCGCGGGAGGTGCTCAACTATGGGGTCCCTGTGTTTAAAAAAAAAAAAAACAGCCTACGAGTATATGGAAAATTGAAGTTTAGTTTTCCATCAAAAATTACAGAAATATGTAAAATCAGACAAAGTATTTTTTTTAAGTGAAAAACTGACAATGTTACACTTTTACAGCTGAAGTTAGTTTCTGCAAACCATAATCTGCTAACCATAATCATTATGAGATACCTGTACTCCTCGCTTTGCATTTGTTACTCTTGTTATATTCGGTTAAACAAACTAAACGCAAGAGTAAGACATAGTCAATTTCATTCCTTTGTTTTAACTGCAACCTTTTATGAGATGACCAATTTTGCATAAGTATGAGGTTACAAATGAAATTAAAACTTGTCATGCTTCAGACACCAGTTCTGGATACTCACTTTTTTTAAGCAATTTTCTTCTCAGAAGAAAACTAAATTTATCCTGACAGTTTCTCGCAAGTTCAGCAGACTCTACCACCCTTTCACTAAACACATTAAGTATTAAGGGTGGGGGTCATTATGAAGGCATCCGTGTGAAAATGGGGTAATGACTCAAAAAGTTTGGGAACCACTGGTCTATGCAGTCTAAGTTTAATTAAAAAGAAAGTCTATTTGGTGCTTTCCTGTTAACGGGAATACCCAACCGCCCGCCACCAAACTGTTTGTTATATATTTTTGCTCTCGTCATTTTCGTTTAAACTAACGAAAATATCACAACTTAACCTAACCAATCATCAAGGGCGTACAGTTGACCTAACCGCGCATTCAATTGACCTAACCGGGCATTGAATTAACCTAACAGGTTAATATAACGGAAAATGCCCGGTTAGGTCAACTGAATGCCCAGTTAGGTTAACTGAATGTCCGGTTAGGTCAACTGTACGCCTTTGATAGTTGGTTAGGTTAAGTTGTGATATTTTCGTTAGTTTAAACGAAAATGAGAGCAAAAAATACATCATAAACAGTTTGGTAGTCCCGATAATACGTAAGTACCGAATTTATTAATCATTTAAATGAAATTAGTTAATATGTAAGCGATAATCAGTTAGTAGGGGGCCAAAATGTCTTTATGTCATCTAAAATCGCAGAAAAAACGTCGCTGCTTTCGGTACGTTGTCGCCACATGAATTCCGCAAGATACGAGTCCAGATGATGGCGGACGGTTGGGTATTCCCGTTAACAGGAAAGCACCGTCTATTTTATATACTTAGAATATGTTTTATATTTTTTTTTACAACATAATAGCAGTAATTTATTGAAACTATATATATCTATGGAGCAAGTGTAGTTTACGTCCCCCTGACGCAAAAGGCGACACGAACTACACTAGGTCAAAGTTGGGGAACGTAAACTACATTAGGATCTTTCGGAGACATTTTTTAAATGAATCCATCAAATAAAACGTTAAAACTAACGAAAATATTACGACTTAACCTAACCAATCGTCAATTTATATATATATATATATGATCACCTGAAGATCAGGGCCCCCAGCTTTCTCTAGTTATCGAAAATATCACGACCTAACCTAACCAATCATTAGGTCAACTATACGCCTTTGACCATTGGTTAGGTTAGGTCGTGATATTTTCGTTAGTTAGCCTTATAAAGCTAACTAAAGAAGGCTGGGGGCCCTGATCTTCAGGTGATCATATATATATATATATATATATATATATATATATATATATAAGCAAACAAGCTCGGACTTTGTGTTCCTTTTCCTTGTGGTTGTTTGCTTATTAATAAGGTCACGTGTTATTTTGTGATTCTAGTGCATATATATATATATATATTGACGATTGGTTAGGTTAAGTCGTAATATTTTCGTTAGTTTTAACGTTTCATTTGATTAGGTATACGCGGACAAAGTTGGGGAACGCAAACTACATTAGGATAATGTAGATAGTCCAGGCAATCTAGAGCAAAAATAGCTTCAACCTGGGCAAAATTGCTTCAGAAGCTTTCTAAACTGTTTCCAGCTCAGGAACCATTGCAGAATAACATATCCAAAATCCGACAAAATTGGACCCGGAAACACCCCCAAAAATGAAATTCAAAATGCGGACTGGCAGTTTCCTATGAAATACAATAAATTTTAATTTCGCTTTGTAGAGAGATTATGACGTTTTTCTTGATCAGTAAAATGTTTTAAAACACATTTTCGTTTCTAAATTAACCTATATGACACTAAAAATTGTATTAGGCGGCTAGTATTAAACTATGACGTCACGTAATGTAAATAAAATATACTGTATGGAGTGTATGTGAGAATGGACATTGCTACATCTTTATAAACTTATATTATATGCAACTCTTTAATTCCTACTACCCACTATCAAATCTGCGTATTTGTGCTTGTCATTTTCTTTAAAACTGTTATTATGTACTCCTTTTAAATACTGCAACACAGTTTTAATTTGTGTTTCTGTTTCAGACTGACTCGGTGTACGGCTGACTCGGTGTGCGTCCGCCTTCAAGAATGCAGACCCCTGAAGAATTGTGCGTGATTTGTAAGGAGAAATTGGACAGCGGACAGGAAGTGGTTCACATCTCGCAAAAAGGAGCAGATGGTATAAATGCATCCAGCCGCAGCCGTGGAAGCGATGTTGTTGCAACAGCTGGAATAAGTGTTCACGTTGTATGTAGGAAAAGGTTTACGGATAAAAAGACCATTGAAATAAAGAAGCGACAGACCGCAGCCGAGGCAATACCAAGGAAAAGTGGTCGTTTTCATGAATACGCATTTTCCAGTGCTACTCACTGTTTGTTTTGTGATACCTTTGTGGACTTTTTTTTCCAAACACAAACCAAAATCAGAGCATGTCAAAATAAGAACTACAGAGTTCTCCGAAACCATAAAAAGGTGCTGTGAAAGCCGCTGCGATGAATGGTCGTTTAATGTAAAAGGCCGTCTGGAGTATTATCTTCGTGATCTTCCTGCTGCAGATTGTGTCTACCATCACACCTGCAGCGTAAATTTTCGAAGTGGAAAAAACATTCCTCGCGCATACTCCTCCGACGATCATGATTCGAAGAAAGGGAGACCAACTAATGAAGAGCAACACCAAGCATTCCTTCAGACCTGTGCTTACCTGAAAGAGAATGATGATGAACAACTGTTGATTGGAGACCTAATTTCCAAAATGGAGGAATATCTTCAAGAAGTCAGAGCTCTGTCTACGAACGCAGGCACATGAAGAGAAAGCTTTTAGAACGTTACGGAGAGAAGATCATAATATCAGGTGAAAGTGGGAAGGCAGATGTAGTAACACTACGAGAGACAGCTGATGAAATTCTTATAGATTATCACAAAAAGTCGAAAGAATGTGATATAGATATAGAGCTACAGAAGATTACCTAGTAGAAGCTGCTGCAAAAATAATCAGAAGTGATATCAAGTCTGTCGACTCGCCAAGAAAAGTGTGTATCCATCTCCAAATGACATCACTGCAGAAAGTGCTCTTGATTACATTCCCAACAGTCTGAAATTGCTATTATCAAAAGCATTTGCGGGACAGGATGCTTCAAGAAAAATAGGTGCAATTGGGCAGAGCATTATGCAAGCAACCCGTCCTAGAGGATTACTATGTCCACTACAGATCGGTTTGTCGGTTCAGCTACACCACAACTTTAGGTCAAGGTACCTTATTGACGTTCTCCATCAGCTGGGTTACTGTTCGTCGTATGCAGAAGTAACAAGATTCGAAAGAAACGCGGCGCTGGCAAGTGGGTCTGGCTCTTTTACTGTTGATGAAAACACTGCAGTCCTTCTAGCAGCAGATAACGTCGATCATGATGTCTGCACTTTGGATGGGAAGAATACCTTTCATGGAATGGGTATGATTGCCGCAATAACTCCGAAGATCAAGATCCACCCTTCTATTCACAGGCGTAATGTTGGTGACAATGACATTAAGAAGATTGCAACCGTTGACATTAGGGAATATAGACACGCGAGAAGCATGTTGAGGGACATCTCATTCCGCGAACTTCCAGTTCACACTCTGATGAATCTTTTGGGAGCAGTCGGTACTCTTATGAATGGTTCAGGATTGTCTGAAGTACTTCAAGAAATATACGGACCAAATGCCGTGCAACACATGATGTCTGGAAAAGCTGTTTCAAGAGCGATACGTGGTCATATGATAGTAGATGCAGCTCTTAGTACCTTACTAGTCGCAGACGTTTTCCCTCGTAATGAAGATGGAACTCCTCATGACCTCCATAAGGAAGCTTGTGACCTGCTCGACGATGTTATGACCGCCAAACAATCAGTTGAGGATGTGGAATCTTCGAATGCATTGTCTCAGATTGCTACCACTTTGGATGCGAAGAAAACTGACCTACAATCTACTTCGCAAACAAGTCAACTCTGGTTGGAATATCAGCGAATGATCAACATTGCACGTTCCTTGATAACAGCAGACAGAACCGGCTCGTGGGATTTGCACTTGCAAGCTATGCTGGAGACCATCCCCATAATTGCAGCAGCCGGACATCACAATTACCTGAAATCGATATACCTGTACCTGCAGAAAATGTTAAGTTTGCCTTCTGAAAATCCAGCCGTTAACAAAATGTTCCAGGAAGGTAAGTTTGTGGTAAGAAGAAGCGACAGATTATGGGCCGGACTCGGCACAGACCTGGTGATAGAACAAGTACTAATGCGTTCCCTGAAAAGCAGAGGCGGACTGACACGCGGAAGTGGATTTACAGACATCCAAAGGACAACGTGGCTCTTTTCTATGCCTCTGTGTTCCACTTATAACTTAGCAATGCAGGAATACACCAGAGTTTTGTTGGAAAGTAGTGAACAGCACAAGGAAATGAGGGGAAGTAGACAAATCAGGGACAGTAATGTCATGAAGAAAGTACTTGAACGTCTGGAATCCTTATCCCCATTCCATTCTACCTCGGGTCTCTGCAACATTGTAACAGGGCTAACTGCTGATCCTGGAGTTAACGTTCATCAATTGCATTCAATCGGTACGAACATTGTCGTAAAAATGATTGGGAAACAAGCCTTTACATATTCTGCCAAAAGATCTGACAAAGTGAAAACACTAGGATCTGCTTCTGCCGTTGTGATCACTGATGCTTCAGATATAGAAGTAGATCCTGCACTACTGTTTCAGAGAATGATGACTGTTGCCACTGGCGGAGACATGAATCTTGAAGATGTCATGTGTTACGAACTGTGTGCATATCCTCCTGCATTGTTCGAATCACGAAGTATCTTGAGGAAACCCGATAAGTCTCAGCTAGCTCATGCAATAATCAAATACACTGACACTTACGCATGGAAGAAGTTCAAGAAATTCAGTGCACAGACCAGTACGTATTGGATGGTGGATCTCTACTACATCGTGTTTCCTGGCGTCAAGATGAAACATATGACAGCATCGCCAACTCATATGCCGATTTCACTCTGAAAACATATGGAAAAGCAATCATTGTTTTTGATGGCTACAGCAGCTCTCCTACGATCAAGGACATGACCCACAGAAGACGCAGCACCAAGACAAGCAGAAATGTGAATCTCAGTCCAAGCATGAAGTTTGTTGGCCAGAAGGAACACTTCTTGGCTAATGAAAACAACAAGCAAGCATTTATTTCCCTCGTAGGTGAGATGTTGAAGAAGCACGGGTGTACTGTTCACAACGCAGATGGGGATGCTAATGTGGACATCGTTCGTGTAGCAGTTTCCTCATCAGAAACTCTACTACATCGTGTTTCCTGGCGTCAAGATGAAACATATGACAGCATCGCCAACTCATATGCCGATTTCACTCTGAAAACATATGGAAAAGCAATCATTGTTTTTGATGGCTACAGCAGCTCTCCTACGATCAAGGACATGACCCACAGAAGACGCAGCACCAAGACAAGCAGAAATGTGAATCTCAGTCCAAGCATGAAGTTTGTTGGCCAGAAGGAACACTTCTTGGCTAATGAAAACAACAAGCAAGCATTTATTTCCCTCGTAGGTAGATGTTGAAGAAGCACGGGTGTACTGTTCACAACGCAGATGGGGATGCTGATGTGGACATCGTTCGTGTAGCAGTTTCCTCATCAGAAAATGCAACTACAACAGTAATAGGGGAAGACACCGACTTGCTGATTCTCCTTCTGTACCATGCCAAGGACAATGGTTTCAAGTTGTACTATCGCAGCGATATAAGACGGGGCCATCTCCTAATCCTGTGTATGATATTCTCAGCATTCAATCATTGTTAGGCAATGACATCTGCAAGTATCTCCTGTTTGTGCATGCTTTCACGGGCTGTGATAGCACATCCAGAATGTTTCGATCGGTAAAGCCAAAGCATTCGACACACTGATGAAGGTGGCTGAACTCCGTTCAGTTGCAAATACATTCTGTTCTGATTGTTGCCAACACTCTGACATTGAAGCCGCTGGAAGAAAGGCAATGCTTCTGTTGTATGGCTGCAAAACACTTGAATCCACTAACGCACTACGTCATCGAATGTTAGTTGAAAAGGTAGCTACAGCTAAATCTTTTGTTACACCCGAACGTTTGCCACCTACCGATGCGTCCACAAAGTACCACAGCTTTCGCACATACTTTCAAATACTAATCTGGAAGTCTACAGAAGAGAAGATCGATGCAGAACAGTGGGGTTGGTATGTAAAGAATAACTCCTACTACCCTACAGCCTGCGACAAGCCACCAGCTCCAAATTATCTACTCAACATGATCCGCTGCTCCTGCAAGACGAAATGTGCTACTTCAGATGTGGATGCAAGCGTAATGGAATGCCCTGTTCAGCCGCTTGTGGCGAGTGCCAAATCAGTGGTTGCGATAACAACCCAAGTACCGGTAATCTATCCGATGATAGTGATGAAGAGGATTAATTTCTGTATGTTTGTGACCAGGTATCACTTCTTCTGTAATGAACATAACTTGAAACTGGGAAAAAAATAATTGTTGTATTATTGATTATAAAAATCTGTAAAAAGCTATATAACATTATATTTCCGTAATAACTGGTTGTGTTGTATATTGTTGAATTATTTAAAACATTACAACTGAAAGAAAAAGCATCAAATGTATCTCTATAAATAAAAGCGTAAATTATATATATTTTTTTTTCGTAGGAAACATCCAGTCCGCCATTTTGATTTCATTTTGGGGGTGTTCCCGGGGTCCAATTTTGTCGGATTTTGGATATGTTATTCGGCAATGGTTCCTGAGCTGGAAACAGTTTAGAAAGCTTCTGAAGCAATTTTGCCCAGGTCTAACTACAAATTGCCTGGACTAAGAGGAACGTAAACTACACTAGGCACCACATGGGGACGTAAACTACCCTTGCTCCATATCTGTTTTTCATGTAAACAAATTTTCTATTGGATGGGTTAAAAAAACGTAAAAAAGTTATGAGAGAGAGAGAGAGAGAGAGAGAGAGAGAGTGTGTGTGTGTGTTGTGTGAGCGCGCTTAGCAACTGGGCATGAGTGAGGTCGAGTGTGATAATTCAGAGATGCAAACGAGTAATTTTTTTGCGAGGTAACAATATTCGTATCACGGAACATTAAAAAATATTAATCATATATAAAGAAAAAAACCTATTGGAAAAAAGATACGTTACATCTGATTAGGTTAGGTTACACTAGGTTGTGTTAGTTAAGGTTTAGTTAGATTAGGTTAGGGTAGATGATTGAGTACCTCACAACGCAATGACTTTGAAGCCTAAAAAT
Source organism: Bathynomus jamesi (assembly GCA_023014485.1). Taxonomy (NCBI): domain Eukaryota; kingdom Metazoa; phylum Arthropoda; class Malacostraca; order Isopoda; family Cirolanidae; genus Bathynomus; species Bathynomus jamesi. The sequence goes on from JAJOZX010004475.1 coordinate 376,516, forward strand.
GAATTTAAACACAACCTGAGAATTCATATCATTTGATAGAGAAAAATTAAGCAATCCAATTATGGCAATTTTGAAATATATATATCACATTACTTAAATTTCATATTAATATTTTCCTAATATAAATTTGAAGAAATTAATAGTGAAGAAATTGATTGTGTCCAAGACGCGCGCAAACATGTCTTGAAGAAATTCTAAAATTCCAGAGAAGCAATATGGAGCCTCAGCTTTCTCTATTTTGCAACATTTCCATCTCGAAAATAAAGTATAGCCTTTAATTCAACTCCCCTCCCGCTTTCCCAACGCTTTTTCGACACCCCACACGACTCCCTCCTAGATTTTACATGCTGTACCACTCGCATTTAACACGAATTCATCAACCAATCAACGCAATGGACATCCACTTAACTTATTTCCGTTGGTAACACGTCTTCAACTGAACCATTAAAACAACTGCGAGGTAATGGAAATTGAAAATTCGAAATTACGGATCAAGTTAAATCGTATCTTTTTAAATTTAATTATAAAGTTATCCTTCGAATTTAGAGCTTCGTGGCGTTTTCTTTCTTTTCTTTTTAATGAATGTCATCACGTGCACAAACCATATCTGTATGACAGTGAACTTGTAACTATAAAAAAAGTAGTCACTTGGCGAATTCACCGCCTAAACACGTAGCTATATGTAACGCAACGTAAATGTTTTACGATATTGTAACGCGCAGTACGTTATGATATTGTAAAAAATCTTTCAGTAAACAATAAACAATGTAATTTCTTTATAAATCTTATATTTAACAATAATAAATATTGGATCACCACCTGAAGATCAGGGCCCCTAGCTTTCTTGACTTAGCCTTATAAGGCTAAGTCAGGTTAGGTTAACTATACGCCCTTGACGATTGGTTAGGTTAGGACGTGATATTTTCGTTAGTTAGCTTTATAAAGCTAACTAAAGAAGATTGGGGGGCCCTGATCTTCAGGTGATCCAAAAATTGCACATTGACTTTAAATTACAAAAGCTTTTCAAATATCCAATAATAAATTACAAACGCTTTTCAAATATCTAATAATTAGAATGATAGTTTCGGAAAAAAGTTCGCCTACAAAAACAGAATATTACCAATTATTAATTTTGTATACCTTTTAGAAATGTTTTTGTAGGCGAACTTTTTTCCGAAACTACTTTACTTTAAAGTATTGTTCATAAAAATTTATGATAAATGATGACAATGTTATAAAATAGTTCGCTTTCATACTTCATTTAGCAAAAAAAAAAAAAAATCGCTCTTCATTAATCTTCCATTCCAATCAGCTCATTATTAACTGATTGATATCTTTCCAAATGAAGATTAATCTTAATGACATTATTCATGAGCCAAAAAAAAAAAAATTCTACAGTGAAAAGGTTCACCAAAGCATCCAAAACCTATCCCAAATTTTATTATTATGTATTAATAAAAACTCGGGTAAAACCTCATCACCGTGCACACACACCCACACACACATATATATATATATATATATATATATATATATGATGAATAAAACCACGAAGGAAAGAAAACACAGAGTGGTGCTCAAGCGCTTTCGTCTAATGACATCCTCATGAACACTAGACGAAAGCGCTTGAGCACCACTCTGTGTTTTCTTTCCTTCGTGGTTTTATTCATCATAAGTATTTTTGACGTGTTACTTTCGTGAAACAATTTTCATATATTATATATATATAACGCCGACTGGGTCGAATACGTCCGTTTCAAATGCACGCATTTAGACTTAACCGCACAAAAGGGTTAAAGGGCTATAATATATATATATATATATATATCACACCTTTGTTACTTCCGCCCGAATTGTTCATTCTGACGAAGGTCAAGCTTTTCACTCCACTTTAGACCTACAGTTTAACGTGGAATCCGAACCACGCCCCATCAGCACCCCAGCGTCTTAACCACTAGGCCACCTAGGGTACCCATTTATCTACCAACCACTTTATTGTGTGGAAGGATGAACAGCTTGGTTTTGCTGCGCGCCGGCTGCCGTCGGGTCTCGAACCCGGGGCGATGGATTCGTAGTGAGCGACGCTAACCACTATAAAGAGGAAATAACCTATTAATGAAATACATATGAAAAATACTTTTACATGACTTTCAAAGGGTATAAAACTATATTTTTTTCACACACATTTTTGTTCAAAATTATTTTTTCAAAAAAAAATAAAGTGAAAATATTTACAATTTTTTTACATATTTAATAATTTAGATATTTCATATGAAAAACCTAACCAAATTACATTCATTTTAGAAGAGTGGGGTAATATAATTGGACCGTGAGTTGCATTAGAGAGAGAGAGAGAGAGAAGAGAGAGAGAGAGAGAGAGAGGAGGAGAGAGAGGAGAGAGAGGTGTCCCGTAAGTCGGACCCATAGGGCAAAATTAAATAAATTACAAAATAGTCCAAAAATTTATTACATAATCTGTTCAAAGTGTCCGCCGTTGTGTCGCACACATAGTTCAAGACGCAATCTCCACTGCGACAGCACTTTCTGAATCACAGTCGCAGAATCTTGACACGCCTCCACAATGCGTGCTTTAAGGTGGAAATGTTCTGAATTTTGACCTCGTACACTTTGGCTTTCAAGTGGCCCACAAATAAAACTCCAGCGGAGTAAGATCAGGCTCCTTGGTGGAAACTCAACATGTCCTCGTCGTCCAATCCAGTGTTCTGGAAACTGTGTGGTAAGGTAATTTCTAACCGTCGTGGCGTAATGCGGAGGGGCGCCATCCTGCTGAAACCACTCCGGGTAGTCGCCTGCTGGGTTCAACATGCTTGGAAATGCTTCCTCCTGCAATCTTGAGGTACGTGTCACCGGTTACCGTCACGTCAAAGGAGGGACCAACGATTCTGTCTTTTCCATATCCCACAACCAAACATGAGGCGTTGGGCACCTTGTTCCTTGGAAGGATCAAACCAATGAGGATTTGTTGGTGACCAGTATCGAGTGTTCTGACGGTTGACTTCCCAGAAACATAAAGTTCGCTTCATCAGAGAACAGAATTTTGATGGGAACGTCTCATCACTCACGCATTGTTCTTCTGCCCATTCGCAAACTGAACTCGCCTAACAGGATCATCTTCACTTAAACGCTGATGGAGTTGCAGTTTGTATGGATGCCAGTGATGAAGTTTCAAGATGCGGTGGATGCTGCTCTTGGAGATCCCAGTTTCGCTGGACATGCGTCGAAGTGACTTCTTGGACTGACAGCGAAGCTAGCCAACACATTGGTACTGGTTTCGTCTTCCGTAACAGTCCTTGAAGGTCCTCTGCGAGGCTTGTTCAGCTACGGATCCAGTTTCCTTAAATTTGGCTATCAACTTGCCAACACATCTGTGTGTGATTGGTGCGCGGTCTGGATGCATATTGTTGAATTCTTCGGCCACTTCCCGGTGACTGCGGGTCCCGACCAGCAAAATAACTTGAACTCTCTCCTCTCTAGTCAGTGACATGGTTTACCTGCAACATAATAAAAATATATTATAAATCCCTATGGGTCCAGACTTATGGGACACCCTGTACATAATAATATAAAAGAAAACGGAGTGTACTGATTATATAACAAGAAAGATTGAAGCGTAAACTTTAGCGAAACGATGTATCAAACAAATGCAAAAAAACTTCACTTTTTCTACGTGAAAGTCACAATATGATAATAAAACCCACTCTAATAGACAGAGTTTATTTCCACAACAGTTTTCGATGCCCACTGGCATCCTCTCTCGGTGGATACAGAAAAAACGAATCTGTCTATTAGAGTGGGTTTTTATTATCATGATGTATCAGACTTTTAATAACCATTTTCAAATAAAATTATTTCAAGATTTCAATGCCATAGAAAATGAGAACGGGATGAAGTGAGAGAGTTACGGAGTTCCAGAATTACAGGCTAACAAAGACCTTAAGATCCATTCAAGGCTACCCAAGAAGGAAGGGAAGTAGAAAAGTTTTAGAAATAACAATGAAAATAAAAGAATGTTGAAAATTTATACCATGCTTACACTTATAGATTTGTAACGCTTTCATACAGGAATAGTGGTTATCGTAAAGTATACAAGGCTCTCTCCCTCCTCCACCAGCCACTGCTGACAGAAAATAGTGGTGAAAGGAGATTTATAGGAAAGTAGGAAAAAGTATAATGAAAAGAATAGATTCAGAGTACATTCACACCATGCGTATACTTGTCTCGTGTACTCATTAGAAGACAGTGGGAAATACAGCATAGCATAAATACTAAACTATTAATCTAATCTATCCCATGCATTTTTTTAAGGATTTATTTATTTATTTGTTATGCACAAGAAGTCATCATTTCGTCGTTGTATCATTTTTCCGTAGCCTGCCAAAGCTATCGTACCGGAGACTTATCACATATTGCTTCCGATTACACATAATATATGCACTTCTATATAACATTTATCTAGTTTATTAACAAGGTAGGTGAGTGTCTAAACGTGTTTTCTGTAATTGGATGTTTGTCAAGTGTATGTGTCTGCCACTCTTTGAATGTAGCGAGTATTCAACTTGGGTCTCCGTCGTGAAGGGTGTTTATGCAGGAAGTGATATATGTTGTTCATACTTAGTTCAAGCTTAGTAAGAGACCGTAATTAAAACAAAACTTACTAAAATAAAAGAGTAAAAATCATGGAGTTGAAGCAAACACCTAAATATTAAATCAATACAAATATACGCATATCTACCAAGTTTCCAGGATGTTGGGTGACCGATATCATAAGACCGCAAGGAAAAGGTAGGAGCGGAAGCGCTTATCTATCTCTAAAGTTTAGAAACATGAAAGATCTACTAATAAATCAGTTAATCATACGTCCACACAGAAAAGAGAAAGAAATCGAAGTTGGGGTAGATGTGATAAGTGAGAATAGATAGCACTCGCTTCAGGATATGTCCAAATAGAGGATGATTTTTATTAATTTGTAGAAGTTGGGAGGGGATACTAACCTTTTGTCACAAGTCTTCCTATTTATATATATATATATATATATATATATATATATATATATATATATATATATATTATATATCTATATAATATATATATAGCGCCTCGTGGTGTAGTGGTTAGCGTCGCTGACTACGAATCCATCGGCCCCGGGATTAAGATCCCGTGACGGCAGGCGGCGCGCAGCAAAACCTAACTGTTCATCCTTCCGAACAATAAAAAAAAAGTTGGTTGTAGATAAATGGTACCCTGGGTAGCCTAGTGGTTAAGACGTTGGGCTGCTGGTGGGCGTGGTTCGGATTCCACGTTAAACTGTAGGTCTACAGGCGGAGTGAAAAGCTTGACCTTCGTCAGAATAAACAATTCCGGCGGAAGCAAACCAAAGGTGTATATATATATATATATATGTGGGGGTACTAATATTTTTAGTGTGAATATAAATTTTAGAAATTATGAAGGCGCACTTAACGTTTTCCATACAAATGATGTTTCAGAAACCTTATTTCTGGTAAGCAATACGCATTATACTGACGAAGTATATATAGGAGGCCACTGTACCAATAAGACTTTCGTAAGTATCGTAGCTCATTATCATTACGGAAGAGGTAACACTGGGATTCATTATACTCGATAATGTTTTTAAATTTTATCTTTTTAACACGAATTTCAGTGGTCTATATTTTTCTTACTCAAGGTGCAGATACTCTTAAAAAAATTTCGGGTGCATAATTCATCAGGAGCTAGATACATCATCATCAAGTTTGGGTTTTCTCCGTGACACTATACCAAGACGTTTGTTGAGCCGCACAAATTAAACATAAATATAAATTAAAAGCACCCATAATTTCGAACGTTGTATAGGAATAGCCTTGTCCAACACAATTATAATTATTTTTAGGTGGATATTTTAAACAAGGTCTCTTCATATATACTGTAGAACAAACACACAAACTTACAATGTACACAAACAGCAGAACTTTCACTTGATATCAGCAGTATATGCTCGCGGCCTCAAGAAATTGTTACAGACGACATCTTGGCAGAGATAATGAGCTTTAGTTTTTATATCAGGACAAAGCCAGGATTTTGCCACAGTACGGGAGGAGGCTTTCGTTCTCCTTGATGATGAAGGTTCTCCTAAAGTGTCCATTAGAGGTCAGTCAGGGTTTCTAGATGACCAAGTAAAAAGAACCTGTAACCTTTTTGCATCATCCAAAAGTGGTTCCGCAGGTGTGACGCGTACCACAATCCACATGTAAAATACTGTGATTCATCCGAGAACAGAATATGTAGACCGCCAAAATGCTACTTCCTGTGCGTACTGTCTTTGGCACATGTTAAGCTTTACTTCACACTGTCGGCTGCAAGCAGGGTTTTATCATCGAGATCCATTGTAGTCCATCATAGTCAAATTTATAAAAATAATAATGTTGATCTGTTCTTTATGAGAAACTGACATTATTTACGGTGTTCACCCACAAACCTTACGCGAGCATTGGATTTCATACGTTGAGCAAGACTCTTTATACTATGTTCATTCTGTAACCACTGATGGTTCTCCTGGCAGATAATTAGCTTTTTGTTTAACTGTACAAATAAAATTTACGATGAGGCCACGTAATGTCCTATTTCCAGCCTATATTGGTTTGAACCAAGTGCTTCTCATTCATTAGCAGTCTTACTGTCAACAACGCAATCACGATAATATAACACGAGCATCAACTGCACGACACGTTCGACTTGCAACATAAAATGCAGGCTTTGCACGTAAAAAGAAGTGTTTCCACTATTTTCTGGGTGCTCGGTCCCTTCCAAACATCAATCTAATAATTTAGTTTCTTCTTATTAGTCCAAAATGTTTAATTATTACTTTATATAAATATAATCGACCTCTTCTCCGTCAATGTTAATCCCATTTGATTCCTCCCCCATAATTGAGAAATCCGCGAGTGATAATCTCAAAGGAGGCAATTCTCAAATCGATCCATTCCCCTAAAGAATGTAGGATTTCCCACTTTGATATATTTTTCACAGGAAATACCTCTCGGACCTGTAATTGCATCACGGTCCCTTTTAACCCTTCCCGAAATCAGGCATTCTCACTTCAAGCATCCCCATTTGCGGGCCCCGAATGGTAATGGGAATGACAGAGTAGGAAATAATCCGAATAATCGTATCAAATGATAACCTTATCATCAAAAGATGCCATAAATTCGTATATGGGCATATGCTTATGCTTGAAACTCGGCGTCTAAGAAGCGAATTAATTCAGCTATTTAAAATTTTCAGATTTTTTCGTAATGTAAGTTATCAATGGTTCTTTAATCAAGACGACAGGAACATTACGAGAAACAATGTTTGTAACAAACATGGGGGCAAAACGTTTTCTCTATAAAATAATAAAAAAATGGAATAGCCTTCCAGCGGGGTTCGTAACTAATTCGCACTTCGCTAAATGTGTTTAAGAAGAGGTTAGACAGGTATTTCGGTAGCACAAACTTATAACAAAGGGAGGGTAAATTGAGACGTTATTTAGTTCAGTAATAAATGTAGTGGGAAGCATTGGTCAGGTTTGTCGTTAGAGCACTGGGATTTCTCAAAGGTGACGATGAAGTAATAAGGACTCTCGGAAGTCAAAACCTCCAAATAGCTAATTAAACTTAAAGGAAAGCCACTCTGCTAGATATATTCAGGGTTTATGTATAGAGATAGAAGCACTAATATCCCAGCGCTGGCTGGGTCTGGTTAAAGAGCACTGGGCGTTCTCAGCGTAAGAACACTCAGGAGTCAAAACCTCCGAATAAGCCTATAAAGGAGGTAGCTATACAGTTCAATCACACTTGACCTAGAAGAAGAAGAAGAAAAAGAGCTTTGTTTGTTCTATACTTTATTACAACTACTGTTCATGTGAGAAAGCCTTGCATGTTTACAAGTGTAATAGACTAGAGGCAAAATCTGAAAAAGCCTCTAGAAATCACTTTCGAGGTGACGGAATGTTAGCAACGGATAATCTCTAGGAGCGCTCCATTTTTCAATATTAAACATACGCTCATAAAACATATACCATTTGAAAGCTCACATTTTTCTGAGTCTAAAAATGTAGTAATCCAAAAGTATCAATAGCAAATAAAAAGTAACGATTTAATTAATTGTTTGACGCGTGACGTCATTAACTACATAATAAACGTTGGCTAAGTTATAAATCTTGTCTCTGTTGTAAGATGGTATTTTTGGTAATTGTTACGCTAACCTAACATAAATATGCTATTACATTATCATTTGTATAATTTAGGTCTCGGGGGTACGGGGGCGGAGCCCCCGTAAAGATCACGCATCACAAATTGATCGGTATAGGGTTCTATATTTAAACCTAGTTAGTTTTTATTTGTTATTGATACTTTTGGATTACTACATTTTCAGACTCAGAAAAATGTGAGCTTTCAAATGGTATATGTTTTATGAGTGTATGTTTAATATTGAAAAATGGAGCGCTCCTAAAGATTTACCGTTAGCAACTGTCATCCATGTCAGGCAGTTAATATGACCTATACTGAACACATTTCAGGTGGATGACACTTAATTTAAGCTTTTATCAGATTTTTAAGGCGCGTCTTGACTTGAGCATTTTAGTCCGAACGAACCGAACGAGCAGACAGCGCACGAACGAACTGAACGACCTGTTCGAGCGCAAGCTCGCTGTATTCTGCGTGTTCGCCGGTGCTCGTCTTATTCCCACCGTTTTGCTCAGTGTAAATATGGATTTGACAGTGGCAGCAGATGCTTTCTTCATTATTTATTCCTTAGCCAAAAAGAAGAGGAAATCGAAGAGAATGTAAGGTTAAACATTTCTCTCTGTCTCACTCCATGATAAAAATAAAACACACCGAATAGCTGGAACAGCGCGAACACCCGTCCTGACTGCGCACCAACGAGCAACTGAATCCTTTTGAGAAATGAGAATGCACTATTTACCGACAAGCGACGGAAAACGTTTGTCGCGCTCGGCTGACTCGGAGACACGTACTTATTAGCCGAATTCTTCTCTGCGCTGTCTGCTCGTTCGGTTTGTTCGGACTAAAATGCTCAAGTCAAGACGCGCCTTTAAACGAAAAACAAAATGGCCGCCCAAGCCGTATTTGACAGATTTCAATAAAATCTGATATCTCTTGAACTAAACAAGCTAACTTCATGAAATTTGGTGTGCTTAAGGCACACCATATGTGCTTTTTACATATGTGCCAACAAAGTTACAAATGTGTTTTTACGTATGCTAACTAACAAGTTACAAATGTGCTTTTTACGTATGTGCCTACAAAGATTCACACACACACATACATACATAGGGGAGACAGGGGTTGGAAGTAACAGGGGTTGGTTGAAACAAATGCTTTAGTTTCATTTCTTTCCAATAGATGGCGCCAGTGTTGCTTTTGCGCATGCGTGAAACCAGTCCATAGTGTCAAAAGCTTTGGAGATCTGGCAAATGTATTCACAACATCTGTGTTCAGTCAATTCAGTAATACATGTTCTCGAGTTGATGTGGTCTTCGATCGTTATGAAGAAAAAGTATCAAACATTCAACGCGTATTCACAGGATGGGGAAAAACAGACCAATCCGGCGAAAGATTGAAAACAAGGATGTACCCTTACCAATAAATTGGAAACAGTTCATTGATCTCCCAGAAAACAAACAAGACTTGGAAAATTTCTTAAGTATGGACCTCACTGCTCAAGCAAAATCAACCTTGCAGAATTGTGAAATTGTAACTTCTGGGAGATTCCATGAAAGAACTGCTGCCGAGTCCTCTCTTCGGACATATGTCAGTTCACTCAGGTCTAACCATGATGAAGCAGACATCCGAATAATCCTTCATGCCAAATCATTAGCTACTCAAGGATATGAACGAATAGTCGTCAACTCAAGAGACACTGATGTCTTTGTACTGTTAGTACACTTCGCGAACTAAATGAACACAGAGGTTTGGTTTCGGACTGGTACATCGAGACAACGAAGCTATGTTGCTGTACACAACATAGATATTGACCCAGTTCTCCGCAATAATCTTCCAGGTTTTCAAGCACTAACTGGATGTGACACAGTCAGCCAGTTATGTTGCATTGGAAAAACAACAGCCTGGAAAATATTCAAGAAGCACTATACTTTGCTAAATGACCTCGGACGTGGTGCTCTGAAAGAAACAACACAACAAAACGTAGAAGAGTTCATCTGCAGGCTCTACTCCTCGAACGAAAATGACACAAAGATCAATGATATTCGTTACAAGATGTTCATGAAAGGTACAAAGGAACCTGAAAAATTGCCACCAACCCAGTCCTCTCTACAACAACACATCAAACGTGCACACCATCAGAGCGTTGTGTGGTATTCGTCACTGATTGCACAACCAGACATTTGTTCTCCTATTGACAATGGTTGGTACGAAGACCCTTCAACTGGGAACATACTTCCTCATCTGGTGAGTGAAGAACCACTTCCCAGTGTTTACCTTAAATTAACCCAATGTCAGTGCAAGAACTGTGAAACAACAAGATGTAGTTGTCGTGCAAAAGAACTGAGATGTACTGCTGGATGTGGCTGCAGTGATGGAACCTGTCGAAATCCACTCAATAGTAATAATAATGACCTCGACTAGACTGTATATGTGAAAAGATATATGTCAAAATATTTTGTTGTGTTTGCTTAAATAAATTTGGAAATATTTTACTTACAGTCTCAATTTCTTTTTGTGCCTTTGTGTATTATTTGTTAGAAAATCTAGAAGAGGAAGAACCATTGTTGTCCCAAGGCGATATGATGACTAAGCTGATTGATGCAGCATTGCTTGTATATATTAAGTTAAGGTGTATATATATCCATCTCATAATTGTAAGGTTAGTGAAAAATTAACTTAATTTAGAGCTAGCATTTTTTAGCTCTTGTGGCATCATTGTTTGGTCACACTGTTGGCATCATTTTGCGGCGCTGCGCGTTCTTTCTACTCGTTTGTGGGATGTCGTACGTACAGGGTGTGGTCTGTTAGAGAGCTCTCTTGCAATTCAGTTTGGTTGTTTAGATACAAGATTGTTGCATCGTGCAATAGTCCAGGTTGCGTTGTTGTTGCAAGGTTGAGAAAGAAGACCATAAATAGTACCCCTTTTGTTTATATTAAATTCATGTAACAAAGGTCTAAGGTAGGCCCGCATCGAGTCAGCAACCCTGAGGTAGGACCTAATAGGATCTCAAATCCGTAAGTTTTAATTTTAGCTTAACTTGGGCTGTAGGTAGCACTGGCCCAGGGCCGGATTAACCATTAAGCAAAATAAGCCCGTGCTTAGGGCATCAAGGGAAGGGGGGCACCACAGAAATTTTCAGTGCAAAAAAAAAAGTAAAAACAAGATTCAGTCATGCTGAACTTTATAAAATAATTGTAGAAGACAATATTGAGTGTGCCTTCCCAAATGCAGAAATTGCCTTTCGTATATTTTTAACATTAATGGTCACAAATTGCTCAGCTGAGCGTTCATTTTCTCAGTTGAAGTATATTAAAAATACCAACAGAACAACTATGCAACAAGGCAGGCTGGATGCCTTATCTCTACTAAGTATAGAAGCAGATGTGTTACGTAAGATTAGTTTTGAGGATCTGATCAAAGACTTTGCAATTAAAAAAAGTAGGAGAAAACTTTTCAAATATAAATGAAGTGGAAGTATGCAAAAATAAACATTATTTTCCATCTTACTGTAAGTTTTGTTTCATTTCAAAAAATAAAATTTTATTTTATGGTTTATTTTTGTTTATATTTTGAATTACATATATATGGGGCACCAAAATCTTTTAAGTGCTTAGGGCCTCTAAAGGTCTTAATCCGGCCCTGCACTGGCTCTTTAGAATTTGGCCGTTCACGGCTCAGCTGGGATTTTGAACCCAACAAATAAATAAAATAACATTATTAAAAGCCTTAAGCACATCAAATTTCATGAAATTAGCTTGTTTAGTTCAAGAGATATCAGATTTTATTGAAATCTGTCAAATACGGCTTGGGCGGCCATTTTGTTTTTCGTTTAAAAATCTAATAAAAGCTTAAATTAAGTGTCATCCACCTGAAATGTGTTCAGTATAGGTCAGATTAAATGCCTGACATAGATAACAGTTGCTAACATTCCGTCACCCCTGAAGTTAAATTTCAATATTTTGCCACCAGACTTTAAGCAAAAATTACATATAAATGAGTATTAGGTGCTCACCATCTAACGGATGGAGTGAAAACTAAGCTTTGCACAAAGGCATACTCGCATGATTTATTAGTATATCAACAAAAACTGAATATTACCACATTAATCTTTAAAACAAATACTAGAATATATGTTTAATTTGTTAAATGATCCTATATTTAATTACATATTAATAACTATAATAATAAATATTAACAATGAACTTAAGTTGATGACATTTTATTCGCAGGTAATTTAGTTCCCCTTCCAAACACTAGATGACAGTGTTAATTACTGTAAAATAATGCAGATTCGGATATCATTTAAAGAGATGATAATTTTTTTTCGTTTCATTTGACTCTAAACCAAATTACAATAGTCATACGTACAGTGGTTTTCTATGAGAGAAAATGGAAACCTTGAAATTAAAATATCCCAAACTCTCACTATTAATAATACTGCATAAATATTATTATAACACTTAAATTATGCCTTTATTAATATTTCATATACATAAATTAATAAATAAATAACTAATAAATGTTTAATTATCATATTAGTTTTTAGTTAACCTCCAAATATATATATATATATATTCACTGTGCTACTTTCACTGAATATAATACGTCATCCCTTGTTAGTGTACTGTATATGTTGCAAGGAATCTGTGTAACTAAGAATTTCATGAAATCCTAAAATGTTCGGAGATTTCATGTACCTTACCTTACCTTAAATTTACCTTAAAGCGCTTCTGCCTCAAGGTGCGCTGCTCCCACGAAGTCGCTCCTGAGGCGGGGCCACGACGGGGTCGCCCACCCTTCTTTTCTCTTGCTCCTGCCATACGATTTGGTCCCTATTGAATTTGTGGGGGCTGGTCT